>JAOTOM010003037.1:50000-131295 GCA_034440615.1 Ashinkailepas kermadecensis | reverse complement strand
TTCGTGAGAGATATCCAGCCCTGACTGCATACCAACGCGAAACTTTATGCTTTTACCATGCTAATTTCTTGGCTTGGCTCAACACCGCAATATGACAATCATGTTGCAAATGAGCACCAACAATTCCCTAACCAAAGTCCTGGGCTCCGCCAGTAGCCTCCATGTCAAATCGCCGTTTCTGGTCCCACACTGAAGCCATACTAACATCCGCCGAACATTTACGGCTTCTCTACGGCCGCACCAGAACTACCAGTTCCAAATCTACCGCTAGAGTGCCGCTGTGGTTTGTTTTCTGATCATTTGAGTTGGGCAGCCAGCTTCACTCGTTGAATAGACACGTCCCCTTCTTGGCCGTAAAAAAATATTGTGTGGGTACGCTACGTTGGGGCATCTTACCACTAGCCGAACATAAAAGCCATCGAAGTGTGGCGGGATTACTTTGTGTTATGAGTTTCCAAGTATAGCAGGACCAATTTCAGTAGCCGCACATAACCAATGGGTAAGCGCAGTTGTTTATAAAGCTCCGCTTTGACTACCAGTAGTATGTGCAGCTACTGCGTGTGAGACTGCAGGAGTATGCGGAGTAACACACTCACTCACCACCCAACCACCCGACCCAACCCACCACTTTATTCATTTCACAGAACTAATTTCGATTCGAACTGTATTTTTCAAATGCATTCAGTATTACTCGGGAACTCGCGCTATTTATTCTTGGAGGGTGTCAAGTGATCAGACGGTGGTTCGATTCAAACGCTGTTCATTATTCACACATTTATTAGGTTAAATGCTTGTTGCTTGTTTGATTGTTTGATTTGCTTCATTTAGACAGACACTTCATGCTCATTATGCTTTGTTCATTTGCGTTGAAGGAGAATCTAGCCGTTTCACACGTTCGTGTGCGAGTGTATGGTGTTTCACACTCTCGATGGTTATATTCCGCATACCATGGACCCCAAATTGTTAAAACCAAGGGAACGATGTTCAAGGGAATTAAGATCCCACTCGAAACCTGATTCAACCTATCGCACACTCTTCGGCTGCTTCAAAGCTGATACATTCCTACTCGAATTACTAAAACGCTCATCTCCTGTCAAGAGAGAGGAAATAACCCTCTGATGCATGCAGGTACCAAGGAATGAGTTTATAAGCAAGCACGTGATTTTTTAGAACGACGCTTTCCACGGCGAAATTACTTCATTAAAATATGCGAAGTATGATGAAAACGAAGCGCTCGTAAAGGCAGTCTGGTCTGGTGGTTCTAAAAGTGAAGCATCAAAGCAAATTCAAAACAGTGAAGAAAAGCAAATATAATGTGTATGTATTTCATGCCATTAACGGTAGCCATGCGACTTAAAAAAAACACACTTTCGAACACATCGATGATTTGATTCGCGCGTTGATGACGGTCGTAGCAGATCGTGTTGCGCTTATTTTGCTCGAGGAGAAAGCACCTGAAAACTCGCACGTGCGAATCAACAAAAAGACGTGTGTATGAATGACAAATATATGTTGATAACGTTGTGTTCATAAATTCCACTGCTATTCTTTCTCCATAGTTGTACAAAACCTTTCGGGCATGTTAGACAGCTGTCTGGGTGGTGTTGTTAAACTGTCATCCTGTTTCATTTCACAACACAGATCTAATTCAAAGTAACTAGGATCATTGCCGATCGTCGTACCTTGCGTTTCTCAGTCAATAGTACTTTGTCTAAAATTAAGCTCTTGATTGGTTTTCATCAGAGACCAGTCTCATTATGGTCTCATCACAGGCCAGTCTAATAATCATGTTCTCATTGTCAGTATAATCAGCCTCATCAGTGGTCAGTCTAATCATGTTCTCATCGTCCGTATAATCAGCCTCATCAGTGCCCAGTCTCATCATAGTCTCATCGTCAGTATAATCAGCCTCATCAGTGGCCAGTCTAATCATGTTCTCATCGTCAGTATAATCAGCCTCATCAGTAGCCAGTCTCATCATAGTCCCATCGTTAGTATCATCAGCCTCATCAGTGCCCAGTCTCATCATAGTCTCATCGTTAGTATCATCAGCCTCATCAGTGGCCAGTCTAATCATGTTCTCATCGTCAGTATAATCAGCCTCATCAGTGGCCAGTCTAATCATGTTCTCATCGTCAGTATAATCAGCCTCATCAGTGGCCAGTCTAATCATGTTCTCATCGTCAGTATAATCAGCCTCATCAGAGGTCAGTCTCATCATAGTCCCATCGTTAGTATCATCAGCCTCATCAGTGCCCAGTCTCATCATAGTCTCATCGTTAGTATCATCAGCCTCATCAGTGGCCAGTCTAATCATGTTCTCATCGTCAGTATAATCAGCCTCATCAGTGGCCAGTCTAATCATGTTCTCATCGTCAGTATAATCAGCCTCATCAGTGCCAGTCTAATCATGTTCTCATCGTCAGTATAATCAGCCTCATCAGAGGTCAGTATCATCATAGTCCCATCGTTAGTATCATCAGCCTCATCAGTGGCCAGTTTCATCATAGTCTCATCGTTAGTATCATCAGCCTCATCAGTGGCCAGTCTAATCATGTTCTCATCGTCAGTATAATCAGCCTCATCAGTGGCCAGTCTAATCATGTTCTCATCGTCAGTATAATCAGCCTCATCAGTGGCCAGTCTAATCATGTTCTCATCGTCACTATAATCAGCCTCATCAGAGGTCAGTCTCATCATAGTCCCATCGTTAGTATCATCAGCCTCATCAGTGGCCAGTTTCATCATAGTCTCATCGTTAGTATCATCAGTCTCATCAGTGGCCAGTCTAATCATGTTCTCATCGTCAGTATAATCAGCCTCATCAGTGGCCAGTCTAATCATGTTCTCATCGTCAGTATAATTAATCATCCTCGTCAGTGGCCAGTCTCATCATAGTCCCATCGTTAGTATCATCAGCCTCATCAGTGGCCAGTCTCATCATGGTCTCATGATGGTCTCTTGAAAATGATCCATGATCGAAAAGTTTGAGATCTAATATATCTATTTTGTATTAAAAGCACAGCATTCCTTGTCAATGTGGACCAAAACGTTTCGCCTTATTTTACTTTCAATCATGGTCTCATCGTCAGTATAATCAGCCTCATCAGTGGCTGGACATTTTGTTGTTCAACAATCAAATTTACACTTCGAACATCGTGCACTTCGAACGAAAATTCGACATTGTGGCCTATTGTGCACGCAATGACATCATTTTTCTAGCTGAATTGTTATTCTTCCCCTACGCGAACCTTGTCAACATTTTCGGCCCGTTTCTCGCCAGCTGGTGCGCATAATTGCATCTGGAACCTCTCTTATCCTACAGTCATTCGGAACGAGCCCCTGGTGATAACTTATGGAAAGCCGGCAGTTAATGGACTCTCAATTACATACAAAAAGCCTTTCGATCGCCATCAAGACCATAAAGAAGCCGTTCCGAGAAGAACGATTTCCTCCCACACATACATTAATGGCAAATGCGTCGTCCGTAATGTTCACGCCTCCCTGGGCCGTGGGTGGCTTTTATGCCAAATAAATCGCATTGTAACGACAGCTTCCCAAGAGGCAGCGTCTGCAGGTCGCATTGTAAGGACAGCTGCCCCAAGAGGCAGTGTCTGCAGGTCGCATTGTAACGACAGTTGCCCTAGGAGACAGTGTCTGCTGGTCGCATTGTAACGACAGCTGCCCCAAGAGGCAGTGTCTGCAGGTCGCATTGTAACGACAGCTGCCCCTCAGAGGCAGTGTCTGCAGGTCCCATTGTAACGACAGCTTCCCCAAGAGACAGTGTCTGCAGGTCGCATTGTACCGACAGCTTCTAAAGAGACAGTGTCTGCAGGTCTCATTGCAACGACAGCTGCCCCCCCAGAGACAGTGTCTGCAGGTCGCACTGTAACGACAGCTTCCCCAAGAGGCGGTGTCTTCAGGTCGCGTTGTAGCGACAGCTTCCCCAAGAGGCAGTGTCTGCAGGTCGCATTGTAACGACAGCTGCCCCCAGAGGCAGTGTCTGCAGGTCGTATTGTAACGACAGCTGCCCCCAGAGGCAGTGTCTGCAGGTCGCATTGTAACGACAGCTGCCCCCAGAGGCAGTGTCTGGCAGAGAGAGAGAGAGAGAGAGAGAGAGAGAGAGAGAGAGAGAGAGAGAGAGAGAGAGAGAGAGAGAGAGAGAGAGAGAGAGAGAGAGACAGAAGAGAGAGAGAGAGAGAGAGAGGGGGAAGAGAGAGAGAGGGAGAGGGAGAGGGAGAGGGAGAGGGAGAGGGAGAGGAGAGGGAGAGGGAGAGGGAGAGGGAGAGGGAGAGGGAGAGGGAGAGGGAGAGGGAGAGGGAGAGGGAGAGGGAGGGGGAGAGGGAGAGGGAGAGGGAGAGGGAGAGGGAGAGGGAGGGGAGAGGGAGAGGGAGAGGGAGAGGGAGAGGGAGAGGGAGAGGAGGGAGAGGGAGAGGGAGAGGGAGAGGGAGAGGGAGAGGGAGAGGGAGAGGGAGAGGGAGAGGGAGAGGGAGAGGGAGAGGGAAAGGGAGAGGGAGAGGGAGAGGGAGAGGGAGAGGGAGAGGGAGAGGGAGAGGGAGAGGGAGAGGGAGAGGGAGAGGGAGAGGGAGAGGGATAGGGAGAGGGAGAGGGAGAGGGAGAGAGAGAGAGAGATGCGCAGTGATCGCCACCGCTCACAGAACACCCATAAATAACTCCGAGATTTGTCATTGGTGTGTCACCAACGGTGAGGCTAATAATGTTGAAATTGGGAACCGCATTCCAGGATTCCAACTCGTAACCCGCTTTGTATGCGATGTCAACCGGTATGCGACGACATGAGATGAAGGGATGGGAAGAAAATATTCCACGACGATGAAGGTAGCTCGCCAGGACCGTGCTGATCAAACACATAGGAACTTAAATATCATGCAACTAATTAAAATTCATACGTAGAGAAGCCAGATCATATAGCAAAGCAGTGCGAAAGTTTTGCCATGTAGCATTGCTGGCCTTTACCAGCTGACTATTGCGGTAGCTGTTGCTACGTTGCTTCTTTCAATAATTATTGTTTAATAATGCTATGCTATCCTTGTCTTCGGTGGGTTGAGTGCCATTTGGCAGTAATGCATTTCGATATCGGGTGCATTTGCAATTTGATTGTTCTACCTCGTGATCATTAAAGGTGATGCTAGGTAGGCGTTGGTGATGACAGGTAGCTCGCAGTCATCACCAAAGGTGCTTTAAGATCAATGAGTGCCAGTTGAACACGAACGAGGCACAGCGACCGATAGTAGTGCAGGGACCGTCTATACTGCCTCAATGGACCGTCTATACTGCCTCCATGGACCGTCCATACTGCCTCCATGGACCGTCTGTGCTGTCTCCATGGACTGTCTATGCTCCCTCCATGGACCGTCTATACTGCCTCCATGGACCGTCTATACTGCCTCCATGGACCGTCTATACTGCCTCCATGGACCGTCTATACTGCCTCCATGGACCGTCTATACTTCCTCCATGGACCGTGTATGCTGCCTTCATGGACCGTCCATACTTCCTCCATGGACCGTCTATACGCCTCCATGGACCGTCTATACTGCCTCCATGGACCGTCTATACTTCCTCCACGGACCGTCTATACTTCCTCCATGGACCGTCTATACTGTCTCCATGGACCGTCTATACTGCCTCCATGGACCGTCTATACTTCCTCCACGGACCGTCTATACTTCCTCCATGGACCGTCTATACTGTCTCCATGGACCGTCTATATTGCCTCCATGGACTGTCTATGCTCCCTCCATGGACCGTCTATACTTCCTCCATGGACCGTATATACTGCCTCCATGCTCGAGTATGGTGAAGTTTGAACACTGAATAATATTGCAGGCTGGATTTCTGAATGTGGTATTGGTACGATGTGACTAAGATACAAGGTGCTGCAGCTTGGAGATTTTTGGACGCTGAATGAATCAAAGCATAATATTCTCAATGTTGCTGCTTCCTCAGACTGAGGATGTCAGGAGTGGTAATGGGCATTGACCTACACATTTTAAGAATTGTTGGTAACCATGATGTTGATGGTTACCATCAATGGTAGTGTCTAGGGCAGAAAGAAGGTGGGTATGCAAATATTTATTTTCAATTCGTCCTTCGAGGATGAACAAGGCCTTCACAGATGACGTGATGTGCTTATGCGGCCTTGGTTCAACAGGAAAGCATATACTAATGCAAAAATACACGTATTATGAACTTTTTGACAAACCTTCAGTGGATGTTGACCGGAACCAAACCGGGCTTTATCGTAGCAGACCGACCGAGCCAGGAGCGTGGGTCCCCAAATGTTGGGTATTTGCCACTTTTATGGTTGACAATGTGCTCGGTAACTTATTATCTCATTAATTTACAGGCCAAGGAAGCTTGTTAATAGCAAGCACACATTCTAAGTACTGTAAGAGACAACGGCATATGTTGAACGCCAAATTGCAGGCCAATATCAATATACTGCATCCTATTCGACAAGACAATTACGAGGAACATTTTCTATCACATACACCCATTCCTGTTGTCTATGCTGCATCGGATCAGCATGTTGAATTTCATATCAGTGTATGCAATCACAATGAATGACATGGGAAGGGTAACATGTCAAATTCATAGCCACTCATGACAGTGTTCTCCTAAAATTATCATCGGAAGGGCAACATGTCAGAACCATAGCCAATAATGACAATGTTCCCAGAACATGTCAACATCATAGCTACTCACGACAGTGTTGCCTAAGCATGTCAAAATCATAGCTACCCATGCCAGTGTTCCCTAAACATGTCAAAAGCATAGCTACCCATGTCAGTGTTCGCTAAACATGTCAAAATCATAGCTACCCATGCCAGTGTTCCCTAAGCATGTCAAAATCATAGGTGCTCATGACAGTGTTCTCTAAAATTGCCATGAGGGGCATCGATGTGGAACACATTGGCACTTCAATTCCGTCCTAAGTATATATTTCATATTCAGTGTGTGACCTTTTGAATCAAAACATGCATGTCGTATTCAGCAGGCTGCAACCACAGACAGCTGTCGTTTTTAGCAGGCTGCAACCACGGACAGTTGGGACGGCCATTTCGCACAAGGCAGCGGTGATACGATATTGGGTTAGTGGTAGTGTCTTAACGCACCACTTCGACATGATGATAATCATAACGTGTGAGTGAGAACAAGGAGATCTGGCCGTGTGGTTTTGAGATGCTTTTGCCTTGTGGGTAATTGAACCGAGGAATGCTCATATTTATATGCAGTAAAGTTCAGTTCGGAAACAAAGGCTGCGTTCTTTGTCACGTTCCGTCCACGAATTCCGTGGACTCTGATATCATATGTCGTTCTTTGTCTATTCCTCACGAATTCCGCGGCCAGATTTCGTGGATTCCGCGGGGAACGCGCGGACTGAAAAAAGCTGTGCAGCCTCGTCCTGTACGATTTCTTCCAAGATGGCGACGCACATTGGAACTGATGTGCTGGCCAAGGAAGACATTGAAAATTCGTCAGTAAAGTTGTGGAGTGGATACAATTGGGCTGGATTGTGCGAAAATGTCACTGATGAATGTTTTGTGTTCCCACCAGCGAGGGTTCTCCATCGCAGCGTGGCCAAATTATCAACATTTGAGGTGAAACAGCAGTCAACTAGGCAGACACCACCTTCAGAAACTTATTTTTTTCTGATTATTTGCATCTCCACCCAGTAAGCATGCCGATGTCGGCCCGCTGTCCGCATGTGTCGGGGCGAGGCTCGGCATCTCGCAAACGGCACGCCGACATCCGGCCGTTCTCTGCCCGACTTCGGCATACTGACCTGGAATATCAATAAATGTCGGGTTGAATTCGGCATATCAATAGCGGCCAGCTCACGTCGGGCCGTTGTCAGACGTTTCACTCTCTAGCCGACAGCGGGCCCCTAGCGTTCCGACAGCAGCCTGGCAGCGGCCCCACGTTGGCTGGGTGTCGGCTACATGTCGGCATTGGCGGACATTCCACTCTTAAGCCGACAGCGGGCCACTGGCGTCCAGACAGCGGAACGACGTCGGTCCGCTGTTGGCATGTTCACTGGACAATGACCAATGTAAATGCCCTCCCTGCCCTGCCGTTTGTCGTCAGATGTCTTCTGCCGCTGTCAAAGCCTGCGCTGGACATATCTGATATTCATCTAGCTATTACGCGAGCCATCCCAGAATAGTTTCGCGTTTTGATTCTTGTTTTACTGTTGAAACCATGTACCTTAAATTGGACATCAATGGCCAATAACAATAAGATCATTGGTGGGGGCTCCGTAGAATTACTGGTGTTGCCAGCAAGTGATTCAACCGCATTGCTTTCATGTAACGACATGCAATTAATACTAATCATGAAAATAAGTAGTCAGTTCTACGAACAGCAACACAAATGCCTCACATAAGTAGTCCGGCGCGAAATTCCACAGAAAGTTCTGCGGCTGCAGTCCTCGAAATATGCAACGTCACACTCCACGGAATCCGCGGAATGAAGGTGCCAAAGAACGCACCCAAAGACATTGACACCGAAGTTGTAAGGCCCATCTCTGAGTGTGATTAGTCATAGCCCCTGCGGTGGGAGTGCAATGGCAGAAACACTCCATGCACATTTTCACATCATCATGAGATGTGCTGGCAAGTGCAACCTCCACAAAGGCTACTTTGGAGGAAGTGAATATATTTGGAAATTAGCAATATTGTCATGCCGCATGACGGCACATCACGTCCGACTAAATATCGCAAGCATGCGCGTGGCGTTGCTCTGCGTCGCGCCTTGAGTGCCGAACGAACGCTTCTGCTGCAAAACGCTGAGCCGGCAGAGCTTTTTCTCCCCGGAATTATTCGGTTATTGTCGGTGACGCGGCTGCAGGTGTCGCCACTGTTATTGAAACGCCAGCTGGCGGCGCCGTCGCCGCCACTTTATTGGCGCCAAATGTGTCGGCACGAGGCCGCGCCGGCACAAAAAGCGGAGAACATCGACGGCCGTAGATGGAGTCGGCGCGAGTTTGTCGTCAGATGTCTTCGGCCGCTGTCATTCGAGCGTCGAGGACAATATCACGCGAAACCGGCTGTACCGCACGTGACGTCCGTCCCAAACATCGCGGGACTCGAGGGTATGCTTCGCCCATCTCTGTATCAACTATTTTGACAGGCAAAGCTAAATTTAGTGACGACGAGTTTATATGCACACATAAAAAGGCTCTGAATGACAGGCAATAAATAACTTTTCCCTCAGAATGCCAGGTTTGTGCAGTATTCATGCAACTTCGGGGTAGATTGAGAATCTCCACCAGAATGGTGAGAAGGGAATCATTTTAGTCCGTAGCTCTCTGTCGGATGCAATTACGGATGCAACCACCCTGGCAACCAAACAGACACAATGCACACAACTACCCATGGCAACCAGACAGACACAATGCAAACAACCACTCCTGGCAACCAGATAGACACAACGCAAACATTCACCTCCGGCAACGAGATAGACACAAAACAATCACCCATGGCAACCAGATATACATACCCGGTAAATACAAAGCAAACATTCACCTCTCGCAGCAAGATAGACTCAAAGCAAGCAATCACCCGTGACAACCAAATAGGTACAACGCAAACATTCACCACCGGCAGCATGATAAACACAAAGTAAAGCAATCACCTCTGGAAGCCAGATAGACACAGCGCAAACAACCCGTAAAGAGCAGCAATAGGTCACATTGAGCATTGGGATTTTATATTGTCTCATTTGATGTTTTCGAGTTAAAGTTCACTGCTATGCAAATATGTTATATTCCACTATACTCCATTGCTCACGAATACTTCTGAGCACTTATAGTCTTTTCAAGACCACCATCCTTCTCTAAGTTCCTTATGAGTTTGCCCACCATGAACAGTTGATGGCCATGCGAAATCTGTGATCGTGCACACGACAACGCCATTTTCAAGGCAGCGGTGATGACACAGCAGCGGCGTGGCAGTTGTTGCCCAAAGGCGGGGTGGCAGTTGATGCCCAGCAGCGGTGTGGCAGTTGATGCCCCAGCGGCGGTGTGGCAGTTGACGCCACAGCAGCGGTGTGGTAGTTGACGCCCCAGCAGCGGTGTGGCAGTTGACGCTACAGCAGCGGTGTGGCAGTTGATGCCCCAGCGGCGGTGTGGCAGTTGACGCTACAGCAGCGGTGTGGCAGTTGATGCCCCAGTGGTGGTGTGGCAGTTGATGGCCCAGCAGCGGTGTGGAAGTTGATGCCCCAGTGGTGGTGTGGCAGTTGATGACCCAGCAGCAGTGTGGCAGTTGATGCCCAGCAGCGGTGTGGCAGTTGATGACCCAGCAGCAGTGTGGCAGTTGATGCCCAGCAGCGGTGTGGCAGTTGATGACCCAGCAGCAGTGTGGCAGTTAATGCCCAGCAGCGGTGTGGCAGTTGATGCCTCAGTGGTGGTGTGGAAGTTGATGGCCCAGCAGCGGTGTGGCAGTTGATGCCCCAGTGGTGGTGTGGCAGTTGATGACCCAGCAGCAGTGTGGCAGTTGATGCCCCAGTGGTGGTGTGGCAGTTGATGCCACAGCAGCGGTGTGGCAGTTGATGCCCCAGTGAGTGGTGGTGGCAGTTGATGGCCCAGCAGCGGTGTGGCAGTTGATGCCCCAGTGGTGGTGTGGCAGTTGACGCTACAGCAGCGGTGTGGAGCCCAGTGGTGGTGTGGCAGTTGATGGCCCAGCAGCGGTGTGGCAGTTGATGCCCCAGTGGTGGTGTGGCAGTTGACGCTACAGCAGCGGTGTGGCAGTTGATGCCCCAGTGGTGGTGTGGCAGTTGATGGCCCAGCAGCGGTGTGGCAGTTGATGCCCCAGTGGTGGTGTGGCAGTTGATGACCCAGCAGCAGTGTGGCAGTTGATGCCCAGCAGCGGTGTGGCAGTTGATGACCCAGCAGCAGTGTGGCAGTTGATGCCCAGCAGCGGTGTGGCAGTTGATGCCCCAGTGGTGGTGTGGCAGTTGATGGCCCAGCAGCGGTGTGGCAGTTGATGCCCCAGCAGCAGTGTGGCAGTTGATGACCCAGCAGCAGTGTGGCAGTTGATGCCCAGCAGCGGTGTGGCAGTTGATGACCCAGCAGCAGTGTGGCAGTTAATGCCCAGCAGCGGTGTGGCAGTTGATGCCCCAGTGGTGGTGTGGCAGTTAATGACACAGCAGCGGTGTGGCAGTTGACGCTACAGCAGCGGTGTGGCAGTTGATGACCCAGCGGCGGTGTGGCAGTTGACGCTACAGCAGCGGTGTGGCAGTTGACGACACAGCAGAGGTGTGGCAGTTGACGCTACAGCAGCGGTGTGGCAGTTGACGCCCAGCGGCGGTGTGCGGCCGGGTTTGTCGCTGGGGGAACATGCACTTGCCGCGGCAACACACAGCAGAAACAGCGGCGGAATTGTTCCGCGTTGCTGACTCTGCTTGGGCGGAATGCAGGAGGTGAATAGCTTCGGTGGAATACTGGAGTATAATTGCTTGGGTGGAATACTAGAGGGGAATTGCTTGGGTGGAATTCTGGAGGAGAATTGCTTGGGTGGAATACTGGAGAAGAATTGCTTCGGTGGAATACTGGAGGAGAATCGCTTGGGTACAATACTGGACGATATTTGCTTAGGTAAAATACGGGAGGAGAATTGCTTGAGTGGAATACTGGAGGCGAATTACTTGCCGTGACAGCCCAGTTCCCGTTCTCAATCCTGTTTCTGTCCCTTGTCTTACTGCATCGCATGCTTACAGGGAACAGTTTCCTTGACAACTTTGTCTGCTTCGCTTCTGCTATGCTGATGGTTTCTTGTAGCCTGCAGCCATTGTACTGCCTTGTCTGCCATTCTGCGTCCTCTGCTGGCCATCCTGCTGCCTCTGCGGGATATCCTGCTGTCTCTGCGGGCCATTCTTTGTCCTCTGCTGGCCGCACCCGCCCTCAATTTCAGTCTTGTGTTTGCCGTTTTTATGGTACGGCGCGTTCTGCGCTGTCCTTTACTGAAGTTTTGCCGGCGAACTTTTGCCATTTCCCAAACCGTTTGCCGACCGCTGTTTTCCGACGGGAAATGCTTCTCCTATTAATGTTGAAGCACATACCGTATCCGGTGCACTTGCGTGCCCCTGGTTGACACGATCCATACCTGCGTAACCCCCCAGGGGAGAAAGTTATATCCCCTCAGACCTCCACAGACACGGTTGTAATTCGCGGGAGTACAACGTGGCTGGTATCTGCCGCTTATCAACTTCTCTTTGCATGCATTTCACATTCGCCTAAGAGCCCTCGGTCCGTTGTCGTGTTTGCCGTCGCATCCAGCTTCGCCGCTCTGGCAATCTAGCAGCGCCGAAAGAAAAGTCGTGCGTATTTCCATCCCTGCTCGGAAAAGCCCCGACCGGGTCGGGTCACTGCATCGGAAACATGCGCTCTGAGAGTCGCGATCGTGTATGCGCACTGCAAACATCGCCGAGTGGATCTATCCGGTTCTGTCGGCACCGCTCGGCGATAAGAGTAGCGGGCATAACTCATGTGGAAACTGCTGATGAGGCCGGGCACGTCGATGGCGGCCCTGGCGGCACGTCGGCAGCGGCCCGAGCAGCACGTCGGCAGCGGCCCTAGCGGCACGTCGGTAGCGGCCCTAGCAGCACGTCGGTAGCGGCCCGAGCGGCACGTCGGCAGCGGCCCTAGCAGCACGTCGGTAGCGGCCCGAGCGGCACGTCGGTAGCGGCCCGAGCAGCACGTCGGCAGCGGTCCTGGCGGCACGTCCGCAGCGGCCCGAGCAGCACGTCGGCAGCGGCCCGAGCGGCACGTCGGCAGCGGCCCGAGCAGCACGTCGGCAGCGGCCCTAGCAGCACGTCGGTAGCGGCCCGAGCGGCACGTCGGTAGCGGCCCGAGCAGCACGTCGGCAGCGGTCCTGGCGGCACGTCCGCAGCGGCCCGAGCAGCACGTCGGCAGCGGCCCGAGCGGCACGTCGGCAGCGGCCCTAGCGGCACGTCGGCAGCGGCCCTGGCGGCACGTCGGCAGCGGCTCTGGCGGCACGTCGGCAGCGGCCCGAGCCGCACGTCGGCAGCGGTCCTGGCGGCACGTCGGCAGCGGCCCGAGCAGCACGTCGGCAGCGGCCCTGGCGGCACGTCCGCAGCGGCCCTAGCAGCACGTCGGTAGCGGCCCGAGCGGCACGTCGGCAGCGGCCCGAGCGGCCAGCCCGCTCTCGCAGCCGGCCCCGAGCGGCCAGCCCGCTTTCGCAGCCGGCCTCGAGACTCGTTACGCAGATTTCGTGACGGTCAGCAATTAAGGCAGTTGCCCCGCCGGTCGGCGGGCCGATCATAATCGCGGCGAATAAATAAAGTTCCGGGAGAGAAAAAGTCGGCCGGCTCCGGGCCGGCAGCAGAAATAGGAGTGGCGCGACCGGTAAACAAGGGCAGCGCAGCCCGATCAAGATTGGCGCGTCTTCATAACTCGGCCGCCGCGCCGGCCTGCGCGTGCTGGGCCGACTGCGTGCCTGCACGAACCCCACCCGGCCCGTGGTCGTGTAACGTCACGACACTGACCCGTCCCGAGGTCGTGAGATGTCACTACACTGACCAGGTCCGTGGTCGTATGACGTCACGATTAATCCCGGCCATTGGGCAGTTGACCTCAGGAGCTGCGGTGGCGTTGGGGATGCGCCGATGGCTAGCTAATACTACTGCAAGTTCTCATGTTCAGAAAGCCGCTTTGGGTGAGGAATCTCTGGCCTTTAATATGGTTTCCGTGTCTTGATAATTGTTTTCGGAGTTCGCCAAGACAAGCAATAAGTTGCAGTACACGCCCCAGGCCTGAGGAGTATGAGAAAGGTGTTGGTGGATGGTATCTCCATCAAATGAGAGGAAACATCCACGGGCAGTCAGCCATCAACTATCAGCCATCAGGCAGAGCAAATATTCTACTAGAACACACAGTCTACTGGAGTGGAATGGATCCATCGGAACAATAAATGGTCAAGTTGCCTTCGGACGCGGCACTTCCCAATTTCAGTCGGCTGCTGGGTCAGAACTGATCGAGCAATGATCTAGTTTCCTCCGGACGCGGCGTTTTCCAATTTCAGTCGGCAGCCGAGTCAGAACGAATCGAGCTGGAAGTCCGGTGGCGTCACTTGTGATTGCTTCCTGAAGTCAACTGCGACAGAACACGAGATCAACATTGCCGTCGGCGCAACTTCATGGTGTGTACAGACGCTTGTGTTTTCAATCCGTCGCATCGTTAATCGGTATCCAGGGAGCGTGCAGTTGCAGGTCGAGAACTAACTGTTATTAGTTACTTCTGGAACTGCATTTCAAGCTGAATATATGCATATGTGCTACACAGCCCACAATCTGAATCTGGTTGTTGGCACAGTTTGTTTAAAAACACCGCATATATTTGAAAGGCTGTTCTACAGAGCCACCTCAAATAGAATACACCGAGACCCTGCTCGGGTGGGCTGCCTTCAGTCTGTTATTTACAATACCACCCGGGGAGAATAATGGATGGCGTTCCCTTCCCGAATCTCACGACAACCGCCAACGGCCAGCACGCCGGTCCGTCCGGCCTGACCCCACACAACTGCGGCCGACCTCACGTGACGCCGACGTGACCTGGACTGGCGGCAGAGGTCACCGAGCCGGGCGCGGCGTGTGCGACTGAGGGTCGTGTCTCGTCGCAGTCGCTCCGTTCCCAGCCGAGTGAATGGTCCCGCGCTTATTTTTCTAGCGCCGAATAAATATTTGAAACAGGACCCCCGGGACCATGGATGGATTTCTAGCCGGCGATGGAAAATAAACAGGCGTGGTATTGATTTTATAATTGCGCACGACTTTAAAACGGTGCGGGCGTGGAGGCGCGCCGCGGGAGAGCGGACACGGCGCGGTGCCCTGGACAGACGCGGGCGCGCCTGTTTATCTCAGGAATGCTCTGGAACATGCTGCGATCGCCGCCGACTATTTCTATTCCAGTGCCGCTGTTTTTCAACGGGCAAAATAAAGCACGCGTCAAGCACGACCGATCCGGGCGGCGTCGCCTGCGGGCTGGTGTGCGCGGCGAATCGGCGACTCCACACGTCGCCGGGCACGGGCCCCGGTGGCAGCGCCATCGGAACCCGGTCATTGGAATAGCAGCCGCGTGCGCCGTCAGCGCCCCTGGCGGCCGACCGGCGCGACAGCTCTCAGCTGACAGGCGCCGGCCGGCAGAACGGTGCGAGACGCGGCGCAGGGAGGGTGCGCGACAGCAGCTCCGGTGCCAATCAGCTGATCGCGACAGCGGCGAGCGAGCGAGCGCGCGCGCGGTGATGACAGTGCGAGCCCGGCGCGTCTGAATGCACGCCGCCCGTCCGTCCGGAGCGGCCATGGTTCCCGACGCGACCTACGTGCCTCTGTCGTTCTGCGAGCCGCCGGTCGGCGACTCGAGCGCGCCGTGGCGAGTCGTCGAGTCGAGCGCGCTGCACCACGAGTCGGCCAAGGCGTGCTGGACGCGGCTGCGGCCGGAGCAGCAGCCGCCGCCGCCGCCGCCGCCGCCGCCGCGCCAGCCCTCTAGTCTGTACCCGGGCCGGCCGGCGCCGCTGCGCTCCGACCGGGTCACCTCCTCGTCGGACGCGTCGGCCGCCGACTGGGGTCAGCCGCTGTTCGTCGACACTACCGTCGAGTACGACCTGCCCAAGGAAGCGTACCCGCCCGAGCACAGCGAGCCGCTGCTGATTGTGCACCCGCAGTACTTCGAGCACTTGCGGCATCGGCGCACGCTCGGCGCCACCTGCACCTGCCAGCTGTGCAACTTCTACGGCCGGCGCATGCCGCACGGCGGTCACCAGGAGGCGGCCGAGGCCCTGTCAGCGGCGGCGGCGGCCGCCGCTGCTGAGGCGGCCCGGCCGACGGCGGCGCAGCCCTTCCAGCGGCCGGAGGTGCCGCACCAGACGTGGCAGCAGCGCTACCACCACCACCACCTCCCACTACCACCACCTCAGCACCACCTGATACCCGCCGCGCAGCACCACCCAGCGGCCACGACGCAGCACCACCTGGCGTCGCAGCCGCAGCCGCTGGCCGCCGCCCAGCACCACCTAGTTCCACAGCACCAGCTGCCTGTGTCGCAGCACCAGCTGACGGTGTCGCAGCACCAGCTGACTGTGTCGCAGCAGCAGCTGATGACGTCGCAGCAGCAGCTGGGGTCGGCGGCGCCGCCGCGCTACAACTGCATGTTGGACCGGTACCGCGAGACGACGCTGCCGTTCGTGAGGCCGTCGATGAGCTGTGATTCGGACAGTGGCTACTCCAGCGTCGAGCTGGACACGCCCGAGTGGTGCCGGCGCCTGCGGCAGCAGCAGGCCGACGCCGACACGCTGGTCAAGCGCAAGCGGCGCTCGGAGCCGGCCGCCGCCGCGCTCGACGTCTGCGTCAAGAGGAGGCGTGTCGCGCACTGGCCAGGTGAGAGACGACCGTGTCCGCACGGCACGGCTGGGGTCGGGGCACAGTTGGCATGATCGCCGCAGATGGCCGAATCGACACAATTTTCGGCCGACTTTGAATGTTCTCCAAACGCCTGGTTGTCGGAACTTACGGGCGGGGCTCACAAACAGGAAGTTTAGGATGTTTTCCAGGGCTGGCCAGAGGCAGTAACAGCGATGGTTTTGCCTGTTCAAAAGAATCTGACGATGCACGCTGGAAACTCAGAAGACTCAGATTCTTGCTCGTCAGCGAGCGAGCGAAATCCACCTTCAGCCATTTCGGTGGGCATCTGGGGAATAGCTGCATGCGGTTCCATTATTAGTCTGCCAGATGCCGGTAATAGGTACCTTTAGCTGATCCGGGACCGCACCTGGCAGTGTGGTTAGGCTAAGGTATTGCCCGTCCAGGGCCTGATCGGACATCGAAGGGCCCTCAACCCCGTGTGTGTAAGATTGTTTCGACATTCCTGTCTGTCGACTTAGGACTAATATTTTGCCGGTGAGGTTTTCCATTAAGAAACATTGTGGCTCGCGAATAAACCGATCAGACGATATGGAACGGGCCGGAAGCGGAGACCCAATATTTCCATGAAATAATTTACATCAAATATAACTTCCACCTTCGAAAGAAAACGAAATCAAAAGAGTCATTGTCGGAGCATACAGACAACTTGTCCGTGAGCATCCAACAAGTACCTGCAATGTGCTAGCTACGATGTGTCCAACAAGATGCCTTGCGATTGTACTACTTTTGGAGACAACTAATCACCTGCGCCTGAATGTTGACGGCGTTATTTCTGCACCGATCTATGTGCACCAGTCGCATCGTGTATCGTCCACCCAACAAACATAATACACTAGGCATGCATACGCCCACCAGTCGTATATCTCATTCCAAAGCTGCAGTGGGGAGTTTACAGGCCGACACCAACAGTGTCAACACCAGGTGGTTGGGAACGATATACGCCCGCAGACCATGCCGTTAGATTCCGGTCATGTTTGCACATGGTCATGCTGACGACTTTTTCCGTCGGCCAGCTTCATTTCCACGACTGCTGATAGTAGTCTGCGAAACTGCCTCTGGACCCTACCCGTTGCTGTCGGCCGCTGATTTTTATTGCTATTCTTCTAGGAGCTTCTGCTGTCGCTACGACCAAAAGTCGACAACGACTGATTGTTAAACGACTGACTGCCTGCGAAAACTTTTTGCCTGTCCTTACGTGCGATAGGACGACTTTTATCGAGAACTTTGGTTTCCTGGTGGCGGCGACTGGCCATGTCTATTGTGTCTGGATCACGAGAGCCACAGGGCACGGGCGTTTTTGCTCTAGTTACGGACTTATCTACAGCAAGGGCCTATCTACGGCTACTGCAGCGGCCATAAACCAGCGCGGCCAATCATTAGCATGTCATGTACGCCGTAATAACGCGAAATCGCACAGCCAATTACCTCGGCTGCGCATTTGAGGCGAACGTGGCCGGCTCGGCGTCCAGCCGGCCGCCGAATTACCCGGTTCGCGGCCGAATTGCCCGGTTCACGTCGGAATTGCCTGCACGGTGTCGTGATCCTTCGGAGCGCAGTCTCGCATCGCCGCCGGCCATTGCGCCGGCGATTTTACCGGCCGTCGCGCGATCGAAGCGGCCAATAAGCGTCGTCGTTAACTTTAATGCCGGCTGTAATGAACCCAAAACACCGCCGCTCGGCGCCGAAACAATGCGACGGGAAATCGAAGCCGATCCATGGCGCGCTCGGCTGTAAGCGCTCGGATCGGGCCGATACGGGCGCGCGTTTGATATGCAGCCGGCCCGCCGGCACGCAGGGTCCAATCACCAGAGCGTGTGGGGGGGGGGGACTGCCGGCCGGCCGGCAGACAGGCGGGCGGGGCGCGGTCGTCTGTTCCGACTCAGCCTGAGCTCGGCCGACGTCCGACAGACATCCGACAAGCCCGACGGTTCCGGCGGACAGCTGGCGCCGAGCGGCTCGAGCTGAGCGGCTGCGACTCGCTGCGGCTTCCCCCCCCCCCCCCGACGACCCGGCCGGCGCGGCGCCGCCTGGCTCGCAACCCGGACGGCGACCGCAGCTCGTTTGGTGACGTCACCGTGAGCTATCAGCTCGTCTAAATACGACAACACGTCCTGCGAGTGAATCATTTTTTTATGTCAGCCCAATGGTTAACTGCCGATAAATCTTGTCCGATTGCCCATCGAATGGACGTCCCGCGCCTGCGGGGGGCAGGCCGAGCGTGGGGTGAGCAGTACAGGCAGAGAGGGCGCAGAGAACGGCACAGCGGCACACTGGATCAAGAAGACAGATGGGTAAGAAAGAGGGGACGAGAACACATCGTGATTGAGCGCCTGAGCGATGGGCGGTCTGGAGCGGCTTCGGCCGGCTCTCCGCCCAACCTCGCCGGCCTTCCGCTCCGTCTCGGGCGTGTACCTGGGGCGGACTCTCCGTCTCGCCTGTGTACGCTGCGGCGGCTGGTTCCCCCTCGCCCGTGTACCTGGGGCGGACTCTCCGTCTCGCCTGTGTACGCTGCGGCGGCTGGTTCCCCCTCGCCCGTGTACCTGGGGCGGACTCTCCGTCTCGCTCGTGTACGCTGCGGCGGCTGGTTCCGTCTCGCCGGTGTACGCTGCGGCGGCTGGTTCCGTCTCGCCGGTGTACGCTGCGGCGGCTTGTTCCGTCTCGCCGGTGTACGCTGCGGCGGCTGGTTCCGTCTCGCCGGTGTACGCTGCGGCGGCTGGTTCCGTCTCGCCGGTGTACGCTGCGGCGGCTTGTTCCGTCTCGCCGGTGTACGCTGCGGCGGCTGGTTCCGTCTCGCCGGTGTACGCTGCGGCGGCTGGTTCCCCCTCGCCCGTGTACCTGGGGCGGACTCTCCGTCTCGCTCGTGTACGCTGTGCCGGCTTCTCCGTCTCGCTCGTGTACGCTGCGGCGGCTTGTTCCGTCTCGCCGGTGTACGCTGCGGCGGCTGGTTCCGTCTCGCCGGTGTACGCTGCGGCGGCTGGTTCCGTCTCGCCGGTGTACGCTGTGCCGGCTTCTCCGTCTCGCTCGTGTACGCTGCGGCGGCTGGTTCCGTCTCGCCGGTGTACGCTGCGGCGGCTGGTTCCGTCTCGCCGGTGTACGCTGCGGCGGCTGGTTCCGTCCCCGGCTGCGGCGCCGCACTGTCTGCCGACCCGTCCGGCCGACATCCATGCATCAGGCGGGCGGGGCGGGGGGGGGGGGGGGGCGACGGCGTCCTTGACGGCGCTGCAGCCGTGCACTGGACGGGCCATTCATCCGGACCTGACCGGACAACGCTGGCGGGGCGGCAACGACCCGCCCGCCGCCGAATCGGTCGCCTCCGCCGAGCCCGAGCCAGAGCCCGCATCTGCCTCACCAGAGCCAGAGCCAGAGCCCGCATCTGCCTCACCCGAGCCAGAGCCAGCATCTTCCTCACTCGAGCCCTAGCCCGCATCCGCCGCAACCTGGCCCCGACAGACCTCTGGTGCCCGCCGACATTATTGACGTTGCAGCTACTGGTATCACGTGGCAGGCGGAGGCACGTACGTCCCCAGGCACACCCGGGCCCACGTCAGGGACAAATGCCCGGCACATTCCTTGCTCGTGCCTTCGCTGGCATGCGGCCGGCGTGATGGCCTCTTGTTTTTCGCATCCAACTCGGTCCAAGTGACCCGTCCTTTTCCTGTCTGTATCTACTCGTCCATCTTATCTGTTCCCATCCTTTCACATGTGTTTTTCTCTTCTGCTCTTTGTTCCCTTGCATGTCCTATTTCTCGTCTATCTATTCGTCGTCGGACCTATCTTCTCTCTCTCGCTCTTTCGCTTTCTCGTTATCTCTCTCTCTCTCTATCTCTCTCTCTCTCTCTTTCTACATCGAATTTGTTCAGTCGCGCTCCCACAAAACATGGACTGCGCTACATGTTTTGTTTGTATTCTCATAACAAACAACTTCTTTATTTCCTCTACCACTAACTATTCAACGCATTAACTTTGTTTTCCTCAGTGTGTTTCGAATCATTCGGCGGACCTGCTCATGCATGGAAAATGCTGAATCCTCTAGGTCTATTCCACTGCGGATCAGCATCGATGTGGGCGTGACTCTGCACGCATTCCTCATTCCTCATTCTCGTTCAGCACGGTCCTGCTGCGAACCGGAGCCAACCGTATCCACTTACGTACGGCTGCAGTCGGAGCCCCGACAACCGGAAATCGGACCGGGATTGGGTCTGAACCAGGCCTCGAGGCGAGGTCTGGATCAGACTTGAAGCATGCCGAGATCGCAACTGGCGCGGACCGCCGCACGCCCGCCGGGCCGACCGAGACTCGAAGCCGACGGCGACACCGCCTGGGTCATGATGATTGGGGCCGGCGGCAATTCCGGGAGCTCATATCCAAAGAGCCGGCCTCTTCAATCATACAGAGCGAGCGCTCGCGGACGAGGCCGTCCCGAGTTGAGCATTAATCAGTCAGAGGGGAAGTGGGCTGCAAAGTTTGATGGCGGCTTTTTCATGCCATCGGCCGGCCGGCCGCCGGCGCATTGGATTAATCCGATTACTGAGTCGTCCTCCAGCCTGAAAGCAGCCTAATTACATACATAAAATGCGACTTCAACCGGGGCCCATCCAATTAAGCCTGCATCGTGCGGGGGTCTGATGGTGAAGGCTGGCAGTGACATGTGCCGTCGAGCGATGGTGGCGGTGGCTCCCGGCCGGCTGGGGTGAGGTGTGTGCCGCCGGCTGGGGTGCAGTGTGTGCCGCCGGCTGGGGTGAGGTGTGTGCCGCCGGCTGGGGTGCAGTGTGTGCCGCCGGCTGGGGTGTAGTGTGTTCCGCCGCCTGGGGTGCAGTGTGTGCCGCCGGCTGGGGTGCGGTATGTGCCGCCGGCTGGGGTGAGGTGTGTGCCGCCGGCTGGGGTGTAGTGTGTTCCGCCGCCTGGGGTGTAGTGTGTTCCGCCGGCTGGGGTGCAGTGTGTGCCGCCGGCTGGGGTGCTGTGCGTGCCGCCGACTGCTACAGCTCTCTACAGTGACAGTCACGTACCCTGTGCAGGCGCATGCCGGGCCCGGCCTGTCGGGGGTGTCTCGCGGCGCATGGCGGGACCTGGCTTTCAGCCGAAATTGATGACCTAACTTTCTCGACAGGCGCCATTAGCAGCCAGATGAAGAAATATCGTCGTGCGATTATGTACCGTCGCCCTGCTGCAGTTGGCTGCCGAACCTCCTCCCCTCCCCTCCCCCACTGCGTCACCGCCGGCGAGGCTCCCGCAGGGCGCGCTGGGAGACCAGCCCGCGCCAGCAGAGGCACCCCGTCAAGACACCACGTGTCACCGCTGGCCAGGCGTTGGCGCCATGTGCAGGCGTGACCATCGATCTGCCGTCCGGCGCGCAATATGGCCGCGCCGCGTTTAATCGCAACCGGACCGGACGCCGCCGGCCGCCTGCGGTCTGAGTGGCGAGTGACGCGCGTGGTGCCCCGCCCGCCGCCTGCCAGCGCCGGCCGACGCCGGTCCCTGATGGATTGCGGCCGCCAGGCGAGGGGGTGGAGTGGGGGGGGGACAGCTGACTCGGACGGCAATCAGCCGGCTCTAATCAGCTGGAAGGCGTCCATTCATTGGTCTGGCGGCCGGAGGCCTGTTTGGCTGCGCGTGTCCTTTGGACGGCGGCCGGGCGCGACTCGTTAGTGCGGCTGCCGCGGGCGCCGGCTGACGTGGCCGTGCGTCTGGCGACTGATGAGCCGCCCCTCTCCTCCACGTGACGTGACTGTGCGCCTGGCGACTGATGAGACGCCCCTCTCCTCCACGTGACGTGACTATGCGCCTGGCGACTGAAGAGCCGTCCCTCTCCTCCACGTGATGTGACTGTGCGCCTGGCGACTGAAGAGCCGTCTCCTCTCCTCCACGTGACGTGACTATGCGCCTGGCGACTGAAGAGCCGTCTCCTCTCCTCCACGTGACGTGACTATGCGCCTGGCGACTGATGAGACGCCCGTCTCCTCTCCTCCACGTGATGTGACTGTGCGCCTGGCGACTGAAGAGCTGCCCCTCTCCTCCACGTGACGTGACTATGCGCCTGGCGACTGATGAGACGCCCCTCTCCTCCACGTGACGTGACTATGCGCCTGGCGACTGATGAGCTGCCCCTCTCCTCCACGTGATGTGACTGTGCGCCTGGCGACTGAAGAGCTGCCCCTCTCCTCCACGTGACGTGACTATGCGCCTGGCGACTGATGAGCCGCCCCTCTCCTCCACGTGATGTGACTGTGCGCCTGGCGACTGAAGGGCCGGCCCCTCTCCTCCACGTGACGTGACTATGCGCCTGGCGACTGATGAGCTGCCCCTCTCCTCCACGTGACGTGACTATGCGCCTGGCGACTGATGAGCCGCCCCCCTCTCCTCCCACTGACGTGTTCGTCGCCGACGGCTCGATCTCCTGAAGGAGGCACCGGATGATGAGCCGCGAGCCCTCCAAAGCGACCCAATCCGCACGTGGCGGTCACCCGACTCCTGAGGCCGGTCTCCGGTGACCATCTGGAAGCGCTTCCGACTCTGTGACTGGTGGCTTTGGCTGCATCCGGCGTCCTTTGAAGCAGTCACGCGTTGCCTTGACGGGAGGTCGTTGCTAATCTTGATGGGCCGCTGTCGTGACTTTGACCGACGATAGCCATGACTTTGACGGGCGATCGCTATGACTGGTAAACGGCCGTTGCTGACCTTGGCGGATGGTCGCTTTGATTGTGACGGACGGTGCGGAGACTTTGACGGATGCTCGCCCTAAGTGTGGCGGATGGTGGTAGTGCCCCTGACGGGCGGTCGTCGACGGTCTGGGGTCTGATCGATTGATAATAAGGTGGTAGCTGCCGTACCATCACGATAGTTGGGGCTCATATCAGTCGGGTGTCATTTCGACATTCTCGTCTTGTTGCCTGTGGAGTTAATATAAACACATTGTATATCGGGTTTTTCCTTCATCAGAACACATTAGCAGTATCATGCATCACATTTTGCATGCACATCTGTCGCTTGTTTATTCTCTCCGGCGGTATTCTCTGCTTCGCGAAGTAGTATGCATAGATTATGCAGGGAGTGCATAATCTACCGCCGTCCAATAGACGAACACAATGATGTGATGATGTGTGCTACGTCGATGCAAAAAAACACGCAAAAACGTTGCTTGCGTACCCTGGGCGTACCGTCCCAGTACGGCGCGTGTGATTGTTATTGCAGTCCTGCAGGGTGCCACCTAACGGCCGCAAATGGCGGAGCTGCCTGGGGGCGGAGCGAGGGGGGGGGGATGCTGGAGGACAAAAACAGCCACCTGATCCTGGCGCTGACAGACGGGCGCCAGGATCAGGATCAGGTCGGTCGGCTCAAGTGACGTGTACGTGGCTTTGGCGGACTGTGTGGCGCCGGGGGCGGGCCGAGCTGGCTGCCCTGCGCCACGCCACCAGCCGGCAGCGGCAGGGAAGTCAGCGCTGTCACGTCGCAGCTGAGCGTCACGTCACGTCGCAGCTGAACGTCACGTCACGTCGCAGCTGAACGTCACGTCACGTCATAGCTGAACGTCACGTCACGTCATAGCTGAAAGTCACGTCTCAGCTGAACGCCATGTCACGTCACGTCGCAGGCGAACGCCACGTCACGTCTCAGTTGAAGGTCACGTCACGTCGCAGCTGAACGTCACGTCACGTCATAGCTGAACGTCACGTCACGTCTCAGCTGAACGTCACGTCACGTCATATCTGAACGTCACGTCTCAGCTGAACGCCATGTCACGTCACGTCGCAGCCGAACGCCTCGTCACGTCTCAGTTGAAGGTCACGTCACGTCACGTAGTAGCTGAACGTCACGTCACGTCACAGCTGAACGCCCCGTCATGTCGCAGTTGAACGCCTCGTTACATCACTGTTCAGGACTTCGGCGTAGTATCATTGAAGGTCACTCTGCACGTGGCATCTGTCCGAGAATCAAACCTTGCAGTACTCAGGCATACCGGCGTTCCAATCGTGATGAAATTGCGAGAAGTGCCGGCATGATGCAGTCCCGTATGCTTGATAACTAGCAGCCGAACTATTTCCAATTAAATATTTTCTTATATACATATTACGTCGTCCAGGAATATACGCTGTCGGGTTGCGTACTGAAGCGCTCACGTTGTCGTTCAGTAAAGCGGACACTTCTACTTCCATGCAAATGCCATTGGCATATGATGCATGCCAGCGATGAATTGCGCAGAACAGCCCGTTCATAATGCAGCTTTGTGACTGGCATGCTGTCGCTCAAAGCCGTCATTGTTTTCCGTCCGGATCCAGTGGAACAGTGTTTTGTGTGCGAAAAACCCGCCCCTGCCGAGTGCGCGGGCTGCATTTCCACCCCCGGTCCGTGACCCCCCGCTCGGAATGTCACGTGCATCCACCGGGGCCGCGCCCCCCGTACCGCGGCGACACAAGGCGCGGCTGTCGCTGTGCACAACGCCACGACTGCCGCGCGCCAGATGTGGCCGCTCTCCCTCCGTCGTCACGTTTCGTGCCGTCGTTAGTCGTGGCCACGCCGTTCGTTAGTTCTGTCCGGGAGAACGACGCGTCAGTCGCCGGTGCGCGCGCACGCATGCGGTGCCGCCACCAGGGGTGACTTACCCCGTCCGGCGATACTGTGCCCTAGCTGCGTGCGTGGGGCGTGAATCAGGCGCGTGGGGAGAGCTCAGCTGTCTGGTGTTACCGCCACCCGCTGACAGCAGAAGCCGGGAACACTTGAACAGCTGTGCCGAGGAGCACGCACAGTTCGGTGTGCTGCATTGCATTGCATTACATATCTAGTCGTAGCACGGCTTATCGAATCGCACACGACTGTGGCGTTCCATAATTTACACGTAGGAGACGCGAGGAGCATGGCCGAGGTTATGTGTGAATGAGGTCGGTGCATATGTGTGCGTGCGCAAGTAGCACAGTGGGGTGGGGTGCTTCGCGTGGCTCAAAAACGTCTACAACAAGAATGTCGTGACCGTCTGATGAATGAGGTCGGTACATATGTGTGCGTGCACAAATGGTACAGTGGGGTGAAGGCGTTTTTCGCGTGTCCCAAGGACGTATATAACCAGAATGTCGTGGCCGTCGGCGTTTCAGGAGGCTTCAAGAGGAGCAAAGAAACATTTAGAGACACCATATCTAGACTGGAGAGGCATTGTTTGGACGGACGCGTCTAGAGGACTCTCACTGGGCCCTGGGTTCCCACGCTCCACCTCTCACTTCCCCTCCTGGGATCATGGGGAGGGGGGGGACATAGATGGGCGATGGCCTGTGTCCGGTGCGTGTCACTCTTCTAGCCTCTATTGTTCCAGACACCGGAGTCAGTGTCTGCTGACCCGAAGTGGCACTGACCTTGACCACATGCCTGATGATCTCCACTGATGTTCCGTGCCTGATAATCTCGAGTGATGTTGGCTGTGTGCCTGCCGATCCGGAGAGGCAATGACCTTGTGCCCGCTGATGCCGAGTGGTACTGCCCCCCTGCCGCCGAGCGGTGTGGCCACTCGCCAACACCTGGTCCAGTCGACCAATCACGACCTTCGCCGACACCGGAAATTCAATGTTCACCACCCGAAGATGCAACGCCCAGCAGATAGGACAGGAAGTGCAGTGTTGGTCGACCGGAAGTGCGGTGTTAGCCGTTGTTTGGTGCAGCCGGCAGTGTCCGGGGCCGGGGGATTCAGTTCGGGCCTAGGGATTCAGTTCGGGCCTAGGGATTCAGTTTGGGCCGGGGATTCAGTTCGGGCAGGAGGATTCAGTTCAGGCCGGGGGATTCGGCCCACGCTGGGGGATTCAGTTCGCTTCCAAGCGTTGTTGAAGAGTTGGGCAGAGTTGGACGGGACGACAAAATGGAGCAAGAGTCTGACCGGCGTGTTCTGGACACCTCGTGACGGGACGTGTGACCGGCGTGCTTTGAACACCTCGTGACGGGACGTGGGACCGGCGTGTTCTGGACACCTCGTGACGGGACGTGGGACCGGCGTGTTCTGGACACCTCGTGACGGGACGTGGGATCGGCGTGTTCTGAACACCTCGTGACGGGACGTGGGACCGGCGTATTCTGAACACCTCGTGACGGGACGTGGGACCGGCGTGTTCTGAACACCTCGTGACGGGACGTGGGACCGGCGTGTTCTGGACACCTCGTGACGGGACGTGGGACCGGCGTGTTCTGGACACCTCGTGACGGGACGTGTGACCGGCGTGTTCTGAACACCTCGTGACGGGACGTGGGACCGGCGTGTTCTGGACACCTCGTGACGGGATGTGGGACCGGCGTGTTCTGAACACCTCGTGACGGGACGTGAGACCGGCGTGTTCTGAACACCTCGTGACGGGACGTGTGACCGGCGTGTTCTGAACACCTCGTGACGGGACGTGGGACCGGCGTGTTCTGGACACCTCGTGACGGGATGTGGGACCGGCGTGTTCTGGACACTTCGTGACGGGACGTGGGACCGGCGTGTTCTGGACACCTCGTGACGGGACGTGGGACCGGCGTGTTCTGAACACCTCGTGACGGGACGTGGGACCGGCGTGCTCTTGACACCTCGTGACCGGCGTGTTCTGGACACCTCGTGACGGGACGTGTGACCGGCGTGCTCTGGACACCTCGTGACGGGACGTATCGCCCATTGGGGTCGCGCTTCCGCCGTCGGTCTGCTAACTGGAGCAGCCCCTCTCCTCCCCTCCTCCTCCCCCTGGTGCAAAGTGTCGTACCACCGGAGCCGATGGCGCCGTGTCGATGCGCGAGATAGTGCCGGCCGAGATGGATGCCGTCTGTGACTCAGCAGCGCCCCCAGTGAGGCCGACCATCCGGAGCCCCGAGCGCCGAGCCCGGCCCGTACGTAAACACGGCGGCTCGCAGAGTTAAAACATCGCGCGATCGAGTGTTCCGTATGACGCTCCACGGATAGGTTAATGGTGGGTAAACACTTTTAAGCGTGTCAATATTTAGCAAAGTTGCCGGGGCGCCCGGCGGTGTATTGCACACGGCGGTATATTGCACACGGCGGTATATTGCACAGCGGTGCGACTGGCGTCGTGACATGACGTCATATCCTCAGCGGTGAGGTGTCGGAGCCGACATATCCTCAGCAGTGAGGTGTTGGAGCCGACGTATCCTCAGCGGTTAGGTGTCGGAGCCGACATATCTCCAGCGGTGAGATGTCGGAGCGGACATATCCTGAGCGGTGAGATGTCGCTGAGCTGAGACATTTCGTCAGCGGTGAGGTGTCGGAGCCGACATTTCCTCAGCGGTGAGGTGTCGGAGCCGACATATCCTCAGCGGTGAGGTGTCTGAGCCGACATATCCTCAGCGGTGAGATGTCGCTGAGCTGAGACATCCTCAGCGGTGAGGTGTCGCTGAGCCGAGACATTTCGTCAGCGGTGAGGTGTCGGAGCCGACATATCCTCAGCGGTGAGGTGTCGGAGCCGACATATCCTCAGCGGTGAGATGTCGCTGAGCTGAGACATCCTCAGCGGTGAGGTGTCGCTGAGCCGAGACATTTCGTCAGCGGTGAGGTGTCGGAGCCGACATATCATCAGCGGTGAGGTGTCGCTGAGCTGAGACATTTCGTCAGCGGTGAGGTGCCGGAGCCGACATATCCTCAGCGGTGAGGTGTCGGAGCCGACATATCCTCAGCGGTGAGGTGCCGGAGCCGACATATCCTCAGCGGTGAGGTGTCTCTGGACGCTGACATATCCTCAGCGGTGAGGTGTCTCTGAACGCCGATGCCGCCACTAAAAACTGCCTATTGTCGGTCGTGTAATTAATGGTGTCATAAAGCGGGCTCATTTGCCTGCTTTATGGGCGCAGGCGTCTCATTTCGCCGTGAGTGTGTCGGAAGCGGGGCTGGGGCCTGGCCCGTGTCGGGCCGCGGGACGTGCGGCGCCAGTGGGGCTGCGTGGTCTTGCGGTGTAGGTGCGGCAGTCGGCCCGCGGTATAGATGCAGCAGCCGGCCCGCGGTATAGATGCAGCAGTCGGCCCGCGGTATAGATGCAGCAGTCGGCCCGCGGTATAGATGCAGCAGTCGGCCCGCGGTATAGATGCTGCAGTCGGCCCGCGGTATAGATGCAGCAGCCGGCCCGCAGTATAGATGCAGCAGTTGGCCCGCAGTATAGATGCAGCAGTCGGCCCGCGGTATAGATGCAGCAGTCGGCCCGCGGTATAGATGCAGCAGTCGGCCCGTGGTATAGATGCAGCAGCCGGCTCGCGGTATAGATGCAGCAGTCGGCCCGTGGTATAGATGCAGCAGTCGGCCCGTGGTATAGATGCAGCAGTCGGCCCGCGGTATAGATGCAGCAGTCGGCCCGCGGTATAGATGCAGCAGCCGGCCCGCGGTATAGATGCAGCAGTCGGCCCGCGGTATAGATGCAGCAGTCGGCCCGCGGTATAGATGCAGCAGCCGGCCCGCGGTATAGATGCAGCAGCCGGCCCGCGGTATAGATGCAGCAGCCGGCCCGCGGTATAGATGCAGGGTATGGATGCAGCAGCCGGCCCGCGGTGTAGATGCAGCAGCCGGCCCGCGGTATAGATGCAGCAGCCGGCCCGTGGTATAGATGCAGCAGCCGGCCCGCGGTATAGATGCAGCAGCCGGCCCGCGGTATAGATGCAGGGTATAGATGCAGCAGCCGGCCCGCGGTGTAGATGCAGCAGCCGGCCCGCGGTATAGATGCTGCAGCCGGCCCGCGGTATAGATGCAGCAGCCGGTCCGCGGTATATAGATGCAGCAGCCGGCCCGCGGTGTAGATGCAGGGTATAGATGCAGTCAGTCGGCCCGCGAGAGGCACCGCCGCTCGCGCTTTCTAACGCGGTCTGAATGCGGGGCCCGCAGCAGCCGACTCGACCCATAAAGTCAGTCGGCCGCAACTGTTTGGACGTGACGGCCATTAGTGGTGTGGAGGCAGGCCGGGCGGAAAATACGGTCTGAGCCGCGCCGGCCGATGTCGGGCGACGCGGCAGCGGCGGCGCTGCCCCGCCCCGCCCCGGCGCTGCCCGGCGCTGCCCCGCCGCGCCCCGGCGCTGCCCCACCCCGCCCCGGTGCGTGCGGAACGCCGGCCCGTGGATCCTCCGACACGACACAGACGTGCATATTGCCGACAAGGGAGCCTGGAAACCACTCTCCGGCGGTTGTGGTCACATCCCGGGCGTCTCCGTCGACGAATGATGATGGTGTGTGTGTGTGTAGTCCCAACCCGGCGATGCTTAAAAAGCACGCGAACTTTCCTCGAGGTAGCCGATGGGCTGTTTGAATGCACCATTTGTGGGGACCATCCGGAAGACTTTGCCGGCCAAGTGCAGAGCAATGCCGAAGGGGAATCAATCCTGGCCTCCGAGCTGGGGGTATTTATTACACGGCGTGGACTGACCCTACCTCATTAATCAAAATGGTATGACCAGCGTTGGCCATTGTTCGCCAAAATGACGTAGATGAATATTGATTGTTTCAATGCAGTGCTGATCTCGTCACGTATGAGTGCCTATACAAAGTATGATATAGATTGATGTCATCACTCAGTTTCCCATAGGTTCACAACCAAGTTATCGTTTACCATCGGCGCGATGTTTTTCGACGTGGATAGCCAAACCTTTCGCTGTTTTCGTATCGACGTGGATCGCAGGCAGGCCATTTCCGTATCGACGTGGATCACAGTCAGATAGTTCGCTATTTTATGTATCGACGTGGATCACAGTTGGCTATTTCCGGAGCTTTCATGTATCCGAATTGCTTGCTATATTCGTTTTCAGCCACTAGGACGTGAACCGGAATCTGGTTATTTACTTAGTTTACTTCAACTGGGCGCTGGTACGCAGCCAGACATTATGGCGGCGATAATTATTGTGTGGGTCCCATGCTCAAGGGGCCCATCCAGCTGCAAGGGGTCCCTCCAGCTTCAAGTGGCATATCCAGCTCACAGGCTCGTCTCCAGTTCCCAGGCTCCCTCCTGTTTCAAGCCGGCCCTCGAAATCCCCTAAGACTTTTCGACCGAGATCCACCGAGACCATTTCCTGCGCTGGCCCTGGTCGGGCAACAGGCGGCCTATGGTCTCACCATCCGCCCTGGCGACGCTGCTGGCTCTGTCTGTGACCTGACGAGTGGGTCAGCCATGACCGTGACCAGCCGAACCTGTGCACATACCTCGACTCCAGCAGCTGATCGTCTGTGTGACGTCACGCGTGGCTGAAGCGGCCGGCTGTGTGTGTGGGGGGGGGGGCAGTGGCTCGACAGTGTGCCGAGTGTCGGTGGGTGCCGCAGTAAAACACGGCTCATTCATCGCTGACGAGCGGTCGGCACGCGCCCCGCTCGGTTACCGTGTCCAGCCAGGACGAGAGCGGGCAGCGGCAGGCGAGCGACCACGCAGCGCCGGAGGGCGAGCGACCACGCAGCGCTGGAGGGCGAGCGACCACGCAGCGCCGGAGGGCGAGCGACCACGCAGCGCTGGAGGGCGAGCGACCACGCAGCGCCGGAGGGCGAGCGACCACGCAGCGCCGGAGGGCGAGCGACCACGCATCGCCGGAGGGCGAGCGACCACGCAGCGCCGGAGGGCGAGCGACCACGCAGCGCCGGAGGGCGAGCGACCATGCAGCGCTGGAGGGCGAGCGACCACGCAGCGCTGGAGGGCGAGCGACCACGCAGCGCCGGAGGGCGAGCGACCACGCAGCGCTGGAGGGCGAGCGACCACGCAGCGCCGGAGGGCGAGCGACCACGCAGCGCTGGAGGGCGAGCGACCATGCAACGCTGGCGGGCGAGCGACGACGCAGCGATAGCCATCTCCAAACAAACGATCGGGAGCGCGTCAGTGCGACAACAGCGAGCGCAGGCTGCACAAACACGCCGTCTGCCGTCGGCTCAGTGTGCACGTCGTCACCCGTCCCCCGCCTCCTCCCCCTCCCCCGGCCGGTCTCCCCTGCTGTCATGAGGAGTGCGCCGAGCAGTGGGACCGGTGCCGGACACGCACGCCTGCATGCGCGGCTCCGGTTCCGTCAGCTCTGTCACGTGCCAGTCCGGCTCGCAGTTTCCTGTGGGTCTGCTCGTGACTCCCCGAGATAGCACGCGGCGCCTCCTAGCTGGCGCGCGGCTCCCGTGATCTTTCTGTGGTTCCGGCGCAGCGCGCATCCGCCGGGCACTTCCCGCTGAGACGGACGCCGTCCTCTCGTCCGGCCTCGCTGCGAGATAACAACGGCGACGGCCGGCGCCGTTCCGGTGTGCGAGGTCGGCCTCCTGCCCTAACAAGCACCAGCTTTGCGCCTAGTTCAGACGTGCCAAGCGTTTAGCTTTGGCCTGCCGAATGCCCATCTTTGGCGCTTTGAAGCGCGTGGACGAGCCCCGGTGCCGGCGATGATGCCGTCGGTTGTTTTTGGCGGCCGGCTAGCTACGTGTGGGTGCGCTCACGCCGCGTCGACCCGGCAGGCGGATGGCCTCGAAGGCGCCCATTGTTCCTCGCCGACTCTGTCGTCGCTGATTTATCGAACCCGACTCTCACCGACCGCCCTGAAAGGATTCATTAATGGAGAAGCATCGATTCTCGAAGGCCCGCCTCGGTTGAAGCGAACCCGACCCGACCCGGGAGACCGAGCATCATCCGTCTGTAGCACGCCTCCCGCACTCGGCCGGCTCGTGCTCGGCTGCGGACGTACCGACCGATTCGTCTTCCACTCCGGACGCACTGACCGATCCGTCCTCCGTTCTGGCAACGTTTGCCGGCCGACCCACCCTCGGCTCCTGTCACGCCAACCGACCACCCGCTCCCGGCTCCTGTCACGCTGACCGAGTCTCGCCTTGCCCGGGTGCTGTCAGACCGGTGGTGGACCGGTCGGCACCGGTCCACGAGCGAGGCGGGTAAGGCGAGATGGTCCATTTGGTCCAGATGGTCCGAGAAATTCCCGGCCGCCGAGACGTGGACCGATCGGCCAGCGCCGGCCGGATCAGCGGCGCCGCACCACGTGATCAGCAGCGGCGCCGCATCACGGCCGGCGCCACAAAGGCCGCGCCGCCGGGTGCCGCGTCACAATCGCCCCGCCCGGCCGGCCATTGAGCGGCGCCGGCAGCGGCCGCCGCGCGGCACGTTATTTATCGGCCGATTTTCCGGCACCGCGCCGTGCGTCATCCTCGGTAAATGCGCCGCTGTTTGTGTTGCCGTAAAGCCGCGCGGCGGCGCGCCGCGTCCATTGAGCCGCCCGCCTCGCACGCCCGATCGGATTTCTTTACGGCCGCAGTCGCGCCCGGGCCGCGCCGGAGGCTTTCAGCGGCGCGATGGCCGCCGCCGGCGGGTGCAGTCGGGCGAAATGCCGGCGCGATTACCCGACCGCGGAAAGCGTCGGCGTCGGCGTCGGCGCCGTAATCGTGTCGTGCGAAGCGCGCCGCGCCGGCTCCCGGGAACGGCGGCGATTACGCTCACGGCCGGAAGCCTTTTCGGGGCGGCGCTCTCTCGCGGTGGGCGTGGTCGGCCCGAGGTGGAACCCACACAAGTGGAGCAGTGTGTGGTGCCGGTGGGGTGCATGCGCGCCACACTCCCCCAAGATGAACATTTGCATATTCAGCAGTTCGTGTCCATATCCTGCCGTCTCTTTATGCAGGAAAACAAATGAAATTGCATCGCCACATGCGAGAGCGCATGGTCATTACAACGATATGCATAATGAGATGCAATAAGGAAATGCCCTCAATTGTGGACTCTTGTTCTTTTATTGCCAAGTTTGTACGCATACGAACGCATTTTGAAGGGTAAACACCACATACTAATTCTGGGAGAAATGTACCTAAGGACAAAGGTTCGTATGGCAGATGTACGCAAGCAAATAATGTACGTATGCGCGACAAATGTACTTATGACAAATGTACTTAAGAACAAATGTGTACATGCACAAATGTAGGTACAATGGCTCATACGTACATCTGATCTTACGTACATTTGCGCCTAGGTACAGCTGCGCTTACGTATATTTGTACAGGTGTACCTTTGCGCTTACGTACATTTGCACATGCGTACTTTTGTGTGTGCGTACATTTGTGTTTACCTACATTTGTGTTTACGTACATTTGTGTGCACATTTGTGTTTGCCTACATTTGTGTTTACGTACATTTGCGCTTACGTAATTGCGGCTTATGTGCCTTCGTACTCTTGCGCTTACGTACATTTCCCATGCGTACATTTGCGCTTATGTATATTTACCATACGTACATATGCGCTTGCTTCCACTTGCCATGCGTACATCTATCTGCGCTTGTGTACATTTGCTTATGTACAGTTGCGTGCGCACATCTGCCATACGTACATTTGCTTTACGTACATTTGTCCGGTTACCGACCGAGTAAGCGTGCGTTAGAAGCCGCCGGGGCGGCAAGGAATCTAAGGAAATTAACGACCCGTCCGAAAGGTTATATCCAGTTTGCCGTTTGAGATCGTCTGGGTGACTAGGGAGCACTTCGTGTGTTCTTGGTGTGTTCACTTCATGTGTTCGTGTGTTGTCTCGGAGAAGCAGAATATTTGTCGGGTAGTTTGAATATGGCTGACGCTCCAACCATGCGAATCAAGATCACATCGCATGTCCCGTGTATTCCATTTTCGAACGGTCGGCCCCAAACGCACGCTCGAGGCCATCGAATAATATCCATCAAGTTGTATGTTTGCTCCGCACCAAGTGGTCTATGCGTCCTCTGCGGAGTCGACGCGCCGCGAGCCCGCCTGACCGACCTGTTCTCGTGTTTCAGGCGGCGTGCCGGCACTGGACATGGCGCCCTACCTGCACCGACAGCCGGCCGTCATGTAGCCGCGTCGACGTCGACGACCGCCGGACGCGTCCGGCCGACGGCTGTGCGACGCGCCTGACCTCCAGTGTCGACCGAGCGGCGCCTGTGGCGCCCTGGTGTGCCGGAGCCGGCGCCACCCTGGTGTACCGGAGCCGGCGCCGCCCTGGTGTGCCGGTGTTGGCGCCACCCTGGTGTACCGGAGCCGGCGCCACCCTGGTGTACCGGAGCCGTCGCCACCCTGGTGTACCGGAGCCGGCGCCGCCCTGGTGTGTCGGAGCCGGCGCCGCCCTGGTGTGTCGGAGCCGGCGCCACCCTGGTGTACCGGAGCCGGCGCCGCCCTGGTGTACCGGAGCCAACGCCACCCTGGTGTACCGGCGCCGGCTGAAGCCAGTGCCGCCGAGTGCGTGCGCTTCGGTGAAGTTGGAACTGTTCGGTGCATCACCTCGGCTGCGGAAGTGCGCACGACTGCTGTGGCGGCTGCATCGCGCTCGCCGGCAGAAAGGCGCGCTTGTCGACGACTAGTTATTCATCGCGCCAGTTGGAAACACGCGGCGACGACTCGACCAAGCGGTGGCAGATTCCAGCCACCCAGTGCAGGACGCAAGACCAAAAACCCGGCTCTGCCCGACTCGTACCTGCCGGACTCCCACCTGGCTGGCTCGTATGTACCTGCCCGGCCGGTACCTCTGCTGGGCGCGCACCTGCTGAGCTCTACTGTCGTTCTGTGCGCCGGATGTGTGGGTCCCGGGACGTCGGTGACATGAGGTCACTGGCTGACCTCACGCCGTGGTCGTCGCAACACCTCTCGCCTGGCGTGGTCGTGATGCGAAAGTGGGCATAGCCGCCGGCGGCCAAGTTGGCTGGCCGGCGTGACAAGTCTTCTGTGATTGTTCCGGTATATATGTGTGTATACTGCGCGTCTCCATGTGATGCTATTGTGGCTTTCATAATGTGATTAAACGGAGAGAGCGAGCACCGGGGGAGAGAGCGAGACACAGAGGCAGAGCGACGCGAGACGAAGCCGTGTTAGCTTTAATTGGTTTACCGTTGGTTGATTTGATTGGTGTTTCTGTTGCGTTACCTATTTCTAGTTGCGCCGTTTCGGACAGCGAACGTACACACCGCTGGCCCGGCGCTTCCGGGGCTCGTTTATTTTAAACCTCGTTGTTATCTGATGCCGACGTAATGGACCTATATCAATGCGGCCCCGTGTTCCGATAAATATAGACCTTGTGTCATTAATCAAACTGCAGGTTTTTCGTTCGAATCGAGCTGGACGGCTAGCGGTGCGGCCTGGCCGCTGCGGCGGACGGTTCCAGGCACACAATGGCCATCGGCTTAATTCGCCAAATTGCCGGCCGTGTTCCCAGAACGGTCGGCCGGCGACCTTGGCGGATGCTGCGGCCGGTTTCACTGGCGACCTGCTCGCAATGGTCGCGAGAAGCCTGCAGCACAGCCCTGTGGAACAGCAACACACACATACACACATTGTCGCCACCACACGCACACAGGCGACAACAGCAACACACACATACACACATTGTCGCCACCACACGCACACAGGCGACAACAGCAACACACACACACACACATTGTCGCCACCACACGCACACAGGCAGACAGACGACTGGGCGCTTAATGACCTACGCTGGTCGACGCGGCCAAAAACCATAATCATCATCGTCATCATAGACGGACGCCGCCGCTGACTTCGCCGGAGCTAACATCATCATCATCATCATAGACAGACGACACAGCTGACTTAGCCTGAGATAATCATCATCATCATCATAGACAGACGCCGCTGACTTCGCCGGAGCTGATCATCATCATCATCATCATCATAGACAGACGACACAGCTGACTTAGCCTGAGATAATCATCATCATCATCACAGACAGACGCCGCTAACTTCGCCGGAGCTGATCATCATCATCACAGACAAACTACACAGCTGACTTCGCCGGGGCTAAGGACGATGGCGTGGCGTCGGTGCCAGTACCGTGTCGACACGTTCCAGCTGCTCGAAATGTCTAGAAACGGACAGCTGGTGACCGATGCGACAATTCGGTGCGTCTGTCTCACACCATATGCGTCGGTAGATATCTGTTCTCACGTCGTGAGTGTCTTCGTTCCTCGTTCGTACGTTTGCTCGCTGATACGTAGTGTCGGTGGTCGTCGTCGACGCTGTTGTAGCCGACACATGTGAAAGCCTATGCATCCAAATGACTCTAAAGCTTTCTGCAAAGCTAACTTTTATAAGCGAACATGGCTATGAATATTTGACGGCCTAATCACTGTTTTCGGATATGTTCTTTGCCGTTCAATCCAAACCGAAAATAGCTTTCACATCCAATCTCGTTCAATCTGAACAAAAGGCAAACTTCACCTTTTATCACTACCTTTACGAGACCCTACGGTTTGCTGTGCTCAGAGGAAATAGGTCAATTTCGTCTCTTCAACTGGCCGACGGGGATAGCTTGTGGCAATATCAACGGAAGGTGATTGGCGGATGTTGCGCATTTCAAAGGCGGTGTAGTCGTGTGAACGGCTATGGTCCTAATCGCCAGAATCTGGTGCTCAGACCGCAGGCGTCCATTTGAAAGGCGGTGTGGTCAGGTGAACACCCATGGTCCTAATCGACAGGGTCTGGTGTTGTCAGGACCCACCAGCAGCCACCAGGCGGCGACGCCACACTATGACGCAGAGACCCGCCATCTGTGCCAGACACGCATATGGCAGCGCCCGCCCGACAACTTTGATTGACACCTGACGTGGCTGTCAAATTTTGACATCGGACAGGGCGACGGTAGTCGCAAAACTGAAATAGCGCCACTAGTATTACAAAAAAAAAGTACACAGCACCACTATTGCTGTTTGCCGCTAACACTAACAATTCATCAGCGGCAGTGTACGTGGCCCTTGATGAGCTCCAATGAGTTGGTTTTTCGGCCGCAGGATATCCCTCGCGATCGCCTCTGAAGGAACTTGTATATACATGCTGAGCTCTACCGTCGCTAGGGCAGTCACAGTGCGATCCGATAGGGGCTCCTACCTCCTACCGCCGCGAGGGCAGTACACTACCACGCCAGATGACTCATTCGCCATCAAGAGACCCCGCCACCACCAGTGGAATGAATCACCGGTAGGGGAATTCCACCACCGTCGGGGATTCCTATCACCGCCGGAGGAGCGGCGTCGGCATGCGACGAGCGCTCCGTCGCCGCTGACCGACGACGGCCAGCTCGCGACGCACACTGCCCCGGGCGCCGTGTCGATCTCGCCGCCGACTCCTCAGGAGACCACTCCATCAGCAACTGTCCCTCCAGCCTGCCAGGCGGCCTGCTATCGCCGGTCCTAATGCAACTCGAGAACTTAATGGTGTGTGGATGGAGATAACGGCGCGGCTTTTAGCGGCGACGGTGAGATGGCGAGACAAGACTCGCACGACCAGCTGCTACGCGCTCACTGTAGGCCGAAGCTGAAGCTGCTCAGTGTCAACCGTAGGCCGAAGCTGAAGCTGCTCAGTGTCAACCGTAGGCCGAAGCTGAAGCTGCTCGGTGTCATCCGTAGGCCGAAGCTGAAGCTGCTGCGCGCTCACTGTCGGCCGAAGCTGAAGCTGCTCAGTGTCAACCGTAGGCCGAAGCTCAAGCTGCTCAGTGTCAAGCGCAGGCCGAAACTGAAGCTGCCGCGCGCTCACTGTAGGCCGAAGCTGAAGCTGCTCAGTGTCAACTGGAGAGTTGAGCGGAAGCTGCTGTGTAAGATGCTGTATAAGGTGGCGGGAAATGCGACCCCAATTGACCGGGTCTGTAGCTACAGGGCGTCAGCCAGCTTCAGAAACCGTATCTGAACTGAGTTAGCCGGAGAACTACAGCTGTCATGTGCCACTTAGATGACTACAGCTGTCATATGCCAGTTAGAAAACTATAGCTGTCATGTGCCAGTTAGATGACTATAGCTGTCCTGTGCCAGTTAGAAGGCTACAGGTGTCATACGCCAATTAGAAAACTACAGCTGTCATGTGTCAGCCAGAGGACAACATCTGTTATACATCAGCTAGATAAATGCATTTGTCATCTGTCAGTTAGAGAGCCACAGCTGCTGTGTCTCAGTCAGGGGACTTGTCTGCATCGTGTCAAGTGGAGCACCGCAGCTGCTGTTTGTCAGTTAGGGGATCACAGCTGATGTGTGTCAGTTAGAGGGCCACGGCTGCTGTGTGTCAGTTAGAGGGCCACAGCTGCTGTGTGTCAGTTAGAGGGCCACGGCTGCTGTGTGTCAGTTAGAGGGCCACGGCTGCTGTGTGTCAGTTAGAGGGCCACGGCTGCTGTGTGTCAGTCAGAGGGCCACGGCTGCTGTGTGTCAGTTAGAGGGCCACAGCTGCTGTGTATCAGTCAGAGGGCCACAGCTGCTGTGTGTCAGTTAGAGGGCCGCAGCTGCTGTGTGTCAGTTAGAGAGCCACAGCTGCTGTGTGTCAGTTAGTGGGCCACAGCTGCTGTGTGTCAGTTAGAGGGCCACAGCTGCTGTGTGTCAGTTAGAGGGCCACAGCTGCTGTGTGTCAGTTAGAGGGCCACAGCTGCTGTGTATCAGTCAGAGGGCCACAGCTGCTGTGTCAGTTAGAGGGCCACGGCTGCTGTGTGTCAGTTAGAGGGCCACAGCTGCTGTGTGTCAGTTAGTGGGCCACAGCTGCTGTGTGTCAGTTAGAGGGCCACAGCTGCTGTGTGTCAGTTAGAGGGCCACAGCTGCTGTGTGTCAGTTAGAGGGCCACAGCTGCTGTGTATCAGTCAGAGGGCCACAGCTGCTGTGTCAGTTAGAGGGCCACGGCTGCTGTGTGTCAGTTAGAGGGCCACAGCTGCTGTGTGTCAGTTAGTGGGCCACAGCTGCTGTGTGTCAGTTAGAGGGTCACAGCTGCTGTGTGTCAGTTAGAGGGCCACAGCTGCTGTGTGTCAGTTAGAGGGACACAGCTGCTGTGTATCAGTCAGAGGGCCACAGCTGCTGTGTGTCAGTTAGAGGGCCGCAGCTGCTGTGTGTCAGTCAGAGGGCGCAGCTGCTGTGTGTCAGTTAGTAGGCCGCAGCTGCTGTGTGTCAGTCAGAGGGCCGCAGCTGCTGTGTGTCAGTTAGTAGGCTGCGTCTGCATCGTATCAGTTGGAGGACCCCAGCTGCTGCGTGTCAGCCGGATAAGAGAACTCCGACTGTCGCTGCTGCACGATCTGAAGTGCCATAATGGAGGGCTATATAGAGCATTAGAGTCGACATTTCACGTGAAGCAATATCCTTACGAGGGGCAATCAAACACTGTCATCATGCCTCTCGCCAGCTGATTCATTTTTCGACGACCATTCATACTGGCGTTATCAGGAACACTGTCGCCAGTGTACAGGGCGCAAATACGACATAGACATGGACATGGACATGGACACTGTCGCCAGTGTACAGGGCACAATGACGACATGGACATGGACATGGACACTGTTGCCAGTGTGCAGGGCACAATGACGACATGGACATAGACATGGACATGGACATGGACATGGACATGGACACTGTCGCCAGTGTACAGGGCACAATGACGACATGGACATGGACATGGACACTGTCGCCAGTGTACAGGGCACAATGACGACATGGACATGGACACTGTCGCCAGTGTACAGGGCGCAAATACGACATAGACATGGACATGGACATGGACACTGTCGCCAGTGTACAGGGCACAATGACGACATGGACATGGACATGGACACTGTCGCCAGTGTACAGGGCACAATGACGACATGGACATAGACATGGACATGGACATGGACATGGACATGGACACTGTCGCCAGTGTACAGGGCACAATGACGACATGGACATGGACATGGACACTGTCGCCAGTGTACAGGGCACAATGACGACATGGACATAGACATGGACATGGACATGGACACTGTCGCCAGTGTACAGGGCACAATGACGACATGGACATGGACATGGACACTGTCGCCAGTGTACAGGGCACAATGACGACATGGACATGGACATGGACACTGTCGCCAGTGTACAGGGCTCAATGACGACATGGACATGGACATGGACACTGTTGCCAGTGTACAGGGCACAATGACGACATGGACATGGACACTGTCGCCAGTGTACAGGGCTCAATGCTGACGTTTGGCTCAATTAACAAAACTGGACACAGCGGGCGGCAGGTCGTTGCACGAGGGGCGGCGATTGTCCGGCCGGAGCGGGGGCTGAGCCAGCGACTCGACAGCAGCACGCTGGAAACTGTCGACCTCGGTAGGGAGGGACCAGGGCAAATGTCAGTCAGTCATACAACCGGGTAGATACGCTATGCGGTCGGTGGTGGGGTGGGGGGGGTCAGGTGAGCAGAGGTCAGACGCTGACGGCAGCCTGGTCGGTGCCACGGTCCGCCCGTCCGACGTTCGACGTCCGGCTCGGATGTCGGCCGGCCGTATTGTGACTAACTGGTCCACTCGGCCGCCGCGGACGGCTCTGGTCTGGTGCGGGATCTCGGCGTATGCAGGAGCGACTGCGGCCGCCGCCACAACACGTGCACCGTGCTAGCCCTACACGAGCGGACGGCGCCGGCGCGTGCCGACATTGTGCGGCGCCGGCAAAAACACGGCGTTGTCGGCGCCGCTCCGATCTGACCGGCGCGGCGGACGGCGGCCGACACGTCTGAAGTCGCGCTTTGAATTTGCGCTGGGCGTGCGCTCGGGTTGAAATGTCAGCTGAACGGCGCCCGGTGACACGTTTCGGGGAGCATGGTATTAGCTTGGGAGATGCGATTTACCAACTGCAAAGTGCAGCGAGTACGACTGAATCCAGAACGCAACCCGCTATTGCGTTGGTTGGTCGTGGTTCCAGGCGGAGGTGGACGGTCGGAGCTCGCACTGAGTTTTGGCCAGGCGAATGGAAAGCACATGAGCTGAGATGCACAGTATCCCGCAGACATTTGTGATGTAGCGATGACTCATACATACCAAAAACGACCATGTAATGTAAGTAGAAGTGAATGTACTTGGGACCGTCATTATCCCGCGTACTGGCAAGCCGTGCTCACTGTCTGTCGCTGCCGCGGAGACCCATTTAGCGACAGTCACGCTTTCGCCGGCGAATTCCGAGACGATTCCGGCGCAGTTCCGGCGCGCCTCAATGCATCAGCGCGCCACTCACGCCGCAGACCGCGCCAGCGCGCCGGCTCGCCGCGTGCGCCAGGCGTGGCGTGCCGGCGGCCGCGGCGGCTCTAATTGGTGCGGCGCGGCGTCATTCGGCGGCGCCGCGCCGCGTCCGCCGTGGACTCATCGCGCGGCGACGAACGCGGCGCGCCGCGTCTCGGCCGGCTGTCGCCGTCGCGGTCGGCCGACCGTGACGCCGGCCTGCAAGTGAAACTGAAGGCCGCGCGAGCGGCGCGTCGGCGGCGGCGGTCGCGGCGCAGCAGCGGCCGGCAAAAAGGCGCGACGGTCGCATGCAGCGCGGCCGCCGCCGCCGCCGCGCGGGAAACCACCGGCCCACTGGCGGGAACTGCGGCGCGGCCGATCGCACGTGCGGCCGCCACACCGACGGGGCGTCCGGTGTTGCGGCGCCGTCGGCGACTGGTGAGTCGCCAGCTGTCGTGACTGGTGAGTCGCCAGCTGTCGTGACTGGTGAGCCACCAGCTGTCGTGACTGGTGAGTCGCCAGCTGTCGTGACTGGTGAGTCACCAGCTGTCGTGACTGGTGAGCCACCAGCTGTCGTGACTGGTGAGCCACCAGCTGTCGTGACTGGTAACGGACTGAGCCTGTTCCAATGCTCAGAAGTGGAGTACATGATGTCCCGGGAGGTTGACATAGGAAAGAAATGGATAGTTCGGAAAATAGTTCGGGAAATAACAGCTCTTCGCGAAAAGCTCCTTGTTTTCATGAAAAAGTCAGCTTTTGTACAAGCAATGCACGCTTAAGGTACCTGAAGCGTTGATAGATATAGGACAACAAACCTAACGGCTTCCAAGCCACTTACGTCGTTGGCATTAGCGATATTGATCCGACCTGAAACCTGGAAATCCCGCGATGACTCCACGGAAATTTATATGGCCACGGGCGGGCAAATTTGCTCTGCTGTCTGCGGATGGACGGTTTTCTTCACCTCTGCATGCGGGTGGACGACCTTTTCAGCTCCACATGCCGGTAAAAAGGCCGCCATCTGCACCCACCACGCGCAGTCATTAAGCATGGACCGGCGGTGGGTCGATCTGTGGTGCCGCAGCGGGGCACGCGCTCGCTGCCGTCTGTCGGATGGTCAGCACGCGCTGCCGTCTGTCGGATGGTCAGCACGCGCTGCCGTCTGTCGGATGGTCAGCACGCGCTCGCTGCCGTCTGTCGGATGGTCAGCACGCGCTGCCGTCTGTCGGATGGTCAGCACGCGCTCGCTGCCGTCTGTCGGATGGTCAGCACGCGCTGCCGTCTGTCGGATGGTCAGCACGCGCTGCCGTCTGTCGGATGGTCAGCACGCGCTGCCGTCTGTAGGATGGTCAGCACGCGCTGCCGTCTGTCGGATGGTCAGCACGCGCTGCCGTCTGTCGGATGGTCAGCACGCGCTGCCGTCTGCCGGATGGTCAGCACGCGCTCGCTGCCGTCTGTCGGATGGTCAGCACGCGCTCGCTGCCGTCTGTCGGATGGTCAGCACGCGCTGCCGTCTGTCGGATGGTCAGCACGCGCTCGCTGCCGTCTGTCGGATGGTCAGCACGCGCTGCCGTCTGTCGGATGGTCAGCACGCGCTGCCGTCTGTCGGATGGTCAGCACGCGCTCGCTGCCGTCTGTCGGATGGTCAGCACGCGCTCGCTGCCGTCTGTCGGATGGTCAGCACGCGCTCGCTGCCGTCTGTCGGATGGTCAGCACGCGCTCGCTGCCGTCTGTCGGATGGTCAGCACGCGCTGCCGTCTGTCGGATGGTCAGCACGCGCTGCCGTCTGTCGGATGGTCAGCACGCGCTCGCTGCCGTCTGTCGGATGGTCAGCACGCGCTCGCTGCCGTCTGTCGGATGGTCAGCACGCGCTCGCTGCCGTCTGTCGGATGGTCAGCACGCGCTGCCGTCTGTCGGATGGTCAGCACGCGCTCGCTGCCGTCTGTCGGATGGTCAGCACGCGCTGCCGTCTGTCGGATGGTCAGCACGCGCTCGCTGCCGTCTGTCGGATGGTCAGCACGCGCTGCCGTCTGTCGGATGGTCAGTCAGCACGCGCCAGACGCGACGGCGGCGGGCTATCGAGCAGCAGGTCCGGCCTGCTCACTGCACACTGCACACTGCACACTGTACACTGTACACTGTACACTGTACACTGTACACTGTACACTGCACACTGCACACTGTACACTGCACACTGTACACTGTACACTGTACACTGTACACTGTACACTGTACACTGTACACTGTACACTGTACACTGTACACTGTACACTGCACACTGCACACTGTACACTGCACACTGTACAGTGTACAGGCGGGCGCCCGGCCGGTCACGTGGTCACGCCGTCGCCACCGTGGTGCGCCGTGTGGTCACGTGGTAGTCACATGGCGGTCACAGCGCCGCAGCGGTCGCGTGTTGAGAGTGGGGAGGGCGGTGGGCTGGGTTAGGTGGCCACTGTGTTGGGAGTGGGGAGGGCGGTGGGCTGGGTTAGGTGGCCACTGTGTTGAGAGTGGGGAGGGCGGTGGGCTGGGTTAGGTGGCCACTGTGTTGGGAGTGGGGAGGGCGGTGGGCTGGGTTAGGTGGTCACTGTTTTGGGAGTGGGGAGGGCGGTGGACTGGGTTAGGTGGCCACTGTGTTGGGAGTGGGGAGGGAGGTGGACTGGGTTAGGTGGCCACTGTGTTGGGAGTGGGGAGGGCGGTGGACTGGGTTAGGTGGCCACCGTTTCCGACACAGTGGCCGTCTGAGCTAGCCCAGTCGATGAACATCATTGACATCGGCAAGTCTAATTCCATCCATGAGAATTCATGATGATCTACAGGAGACGCGATGCATACAAAGCTAAGCTTGCACCACGGCTTTGGTACACCGGTCGTTGCTGCATGTCGGGCGGCTTCTCTATGAACTTTAGAAAGCAAAATACTATTCGGCGTGTTGTGTTGCAAGACAGGCGATGTCTTCAGAACGGCTTCAGTCGTGTCATGTATTCATAGACCAGCCCACACCGACGACAGTGAAACGCCATCCGGTCAGGGCCGGCCAGGCTAAGTGCTGGGTGTTCAAACGCTAACTAGCGGCCCGCGCTTTGATGGTTTTGTCGCGATGCGCGGTGACAGCCTTGGCGCCGGGGCGGGACAGACACCCGCAGCTCGGGACGTTTTCCGCCAAGACACGCGGCGACATCGGACCGCTGGGCCATCGGCCTGCCGGACCGGACCATCGGATCACCGGACCGGACCATCGGACCGCCGGACCGGACCATCGGACCGCGCCGGGGCCGACAGACCGGCGGTGTGGCGTGGCCTTGCCAGCCAAGTGGTGAGATATCGAGCCGTCCCGAGAACGCCACCGAGAGGCTGAGTCAACATCCGGCCACCGGCCGCCGCCTATTCAATTTCCTTCCATTTGCGCCGGCGTGTTTTGACGTCGTGTTTTGGCGCGCCCCTATCCAAACAGCGTCTGCGGTGTCGCCGAGAACGGCTCCACTCGCCCTGCCGACTGTTGCCCACGTCTTGCCCCATCCCGCCGTCCAGCCGGCTCCAGTGGCCGCCGTTATAGGTCTAAAATCTCATCAGACAGCCGCAACGATCTCGTGACGCGGCGCCGACGAGATTGGAGCGAGAAGTGTACAGGGAATGGCTCTCGGCAGATTTGATGGTGTGTGGGGAGGGCGAGGGGCGATGGCTGCACACTGGACTCGGAGGTGATACCGTGCTGAATTTTGAATCAACACCGAGAACGCTAAGCCCAGCCCATTCTGCCGCCATCAGCCTGGCCCACGAGCGCTGCGAGAACGGCGCGACCGCAGTCCACAGCTCCAGCGACAAACAACATGGAGCGACTGCGTGCATGCAGCTCTCGAGTGGAACTTGTCCGCCAGCGGTGGTCAGCTTCCATCAGGCTGACCGTCAGCCTACCAGCCGACTGACGGCGGTGGCCGGTGGCCGGCAGATTGGTGGGAGACGGCGACGCGGCGCTCGTGGCTCGCCGATCCGTATCAGAGCGCGGCCGAGCGGTGCCTTTGAGACCAGCGCCGACATTCATCAGGCGTACAAATCGCAGCTGCGTCGTCCACATGCTGAATGGTTTCGCCGCCGGCCGACTCGGCTGCCGGCAGCTTGGAATAGAGCACACCGGGACGCGCTATGTGCTTCCTGCCCAGACCACGTAGACTCCGACCGGACCTCACCCAAACCGCACGGATCCCATCCGGACCTCACCCAAACCGCACGGATCCCATCCGGACCCCACCCAAACCGCACGGATCCCATCCGGACCTCACCCAAACCGCACGGATCCCATCCGGACCCCACCCAAACCGCACGGATCCCATCCGGACCCCACCCAAACCGCACGGATCCCATCCGGACCCCACCCAAACCGCACGGATCCCATCCGGACCCCACCCAAACCGCACGGATCCAATCCGGACCTCACCCGTACCACACGGACCCAAGCCGGACCGGACCGTTGTGTGGTTTCCATCGGAATCACGGTATGGTTAAGGTCTGGACCACGGCCTCATTTTTGCCCAGATCACGGCGTAATCCTCATCTGGATAGTACTCACGTAGTACTCGCTCAGATAGCCACGTGATGCTCATGGCGGCACCACATGGTAGCCATGACGACACCACATGTTACCCATGATGACACCACATGGTGATCATGGCCACACCACATGGTGATCATGGCGACAACACATGGTAGCCATGGTGACACCACATGGTACACATGATGACACCACATGGTGATCATGGCGACACCACATGGTAGCCATGGTGACACCGCATGGTACACATGATGGCACCACATGGTGATCGTGGCGACACAACATGGTACCCATGATGACACGGCATACTACACATGATGACATCACATGGTGATCATGGCGATAACACATGGTAGCCATGGTGACACCACATGGTACCCATGATGACACCACATGGTGATCATGGCGACAACACATGGTAGCCATGGCGACACCACATGGTAGCCACGGCGGCACCACATGGTAGTCATGCCGAAATCACATGGCACACATGATGACACCACATGGTGCTCATGGCGACAACATATGGTACCCATGGCGACACCACGTGGCACCCATGATCCCACGACGCGGTCTCCCCCGGCCGGCCGGGGGCCACGCGGCCGCCAGTCACCGGCAGTGACTCTGGGAAGGCGGCGTGTCGAGTCATGTCACCGTGACCCGGCCATCTGTCACCACCGGCCCTGTCGTCACGTCATCAGCGGCTGCACCGTCACGTCAGTACCGGCTGCACCGCCGCGTCAGTACCGGCTACACCGTCACGTCAGTACCGGCTACACCGTCACGTCAGTACCGGCTACACCGTCACGTCAGTACCAGCTGCACCGTCACGTCAGTACCGGCTACACCGTCACGTCAGTACCGGCTGCACCGTCACGTCAGTACCGGCTACACCGTCACGTCAGTACCGGCTGCATCGTCACGTCAGTACCGGCTGCACCGCCGCGTCAGTACCGGCTACACCGTCACGTCAGTACCGGCTGCATCGTCACGTCAGTACCGGCTGCACCGCCGCGTCAGTACCGGCTGCACCGTCACGTCAGTACCGGCTGCACCGCCGCGTCAGTACCGGCTACACCGTCACGTCAGTACCGGCTACACCGTCACGTCAGTACCGGCTACACCGTCACGTCAGTACCGGCTGCACCGTCACGTCAGTACCGGCTGCACCGCCGCGTCAGTATCGGCTACACCGTCACGTCAGTACCGGCTACACCGTCACGTCAGTACCGGCTGCACCGTCACGTCAGTACCGGCTACACCGTCACGTCAGTACCGGCTGCACCGTCACGTCAGTACCGGCTACACCGTCACGTCAGTACCGGCTACACCGTCACGTCAGTACCGGCTACACCGTCACGTCAGTACCGGCTACACCGTCACGTCAGTACCGGCTGCACCGTCACGTCAGTACCGGCTACACCGTCACGTCAGTACCGGCTACACCGTCACGTCAGTACCGGCTACACCGTCACGTCAGTACCGGCTACATCGCCACTTCTCGTCAATACCGGCTACTATACACGTCAATACTATATGTCAATACACATCTCGTCACTGGCTACACTGTCTCGTCAATACCGGCTACACAGTCACGTCATTACCGGCTACACCGCCACGTCCATATCGGCTACACCGCCACGTCATTACCGGCCACACGGCCACGTTATTACCGGCCGCGTGTTGCCGGTCACGTGTGGAGCCAGCTGATTGTCCGCCCTCCCACCAACACCCCTCGCCCGCCCCCGCTCCCAACTTCCTCCGCTCTGTCCTGCCCCCGTGTCATCGACACCGACAGGGTCGTTACGTCGGACGCCGATTCGCCGTGGCTGTCCGCACCGGCGCTGCTCCGTCGTCGTCGACGGGCTGGGGTGGGCGTCGCTGGTGGTCGGCGCCCGTCGAGATCGTCGCGGATCGTCTCAGCCCGTCGGGGTCACCGTCGGGGTCACCCGCCGCAAGTGGTCGGGGCCCGGTGGTGAACATCGGTGGTGGTAGGCGCCGGTCACAGTCGTCGTAATTAGCTAGCCGGGGTGCGTGCAGGCTGGCGTGGGCCTGCTCTCCGCCCGACGACGTTACGTTGGATGTCATCCTCGACCGACGGAACCATAGCAGATGGTCAGACCCACTGAGGTCGCCCTGGGTGGTCAGGCCCACTGAGGTCGCCCTGGGTGATCAGACCCACTGAGGTCGCTAAAAATAGTAATGGCCCACTAAGGCCGTCCAAGGTCACTGAGAGCTCACTGAGGTCGCCCTAGGTGGCCAGGGCCCACTGGGGCTGATCGAGGTGGTCAGTACTTTCTGGGGCTGCCCTTACAGGTCGTTCGTCACCACCCCGAACGAAGCATCAAGCGAGCAAACGAACGAAAGGACGAAAGAGTCACATTCACCACCAGTCAGACACAGGAGGGCACGGGGTACTCCACCACCAATGGCAATCAGACACAGACAGGCCGACTGCAGGCTCGGAGAACTCCACCACCAGCCAGACACAGGCAGTACGGGGGTCGAGGAGCCGACGTCTGTGCTGATGCATTCCAGCTGCGTCCGTATTGGGTGTCATGTTATGTGAATGGGCTATGATTGGCGCGGAGCGCCGGACGCCAGTTCCCACGGAAACGATTATCGCTCCAATAGAGAACCATCGCCGACGCTTGATGTCATGATGAGCTTTTGACTCGGTCAATTTTTAACCGCTACGCAACTGTATAAGAAATCCGTCAGCTTGCCTGTGGTAGGAAAAATATTAACGAATAGGGATGAGGCAGAAAGAGCTCTGAATGAGCAAACGGACAAATGGTGAGCAAATTTGATTGCATGTGCACAATAAAACAAAGCTCATGCTCAAAGCTCTGTGGGGATACGCATGGCTTCACATGGAGAATGCAGTGATGGCTATGTTTAACATTATACAATTTTAGCATCACCACTATTGGCGCTGTATGGAAAGAATGGACCTGAATACCACGATATCACCCAATCACTTCGACATTGGTCGAGCCCCTGAGCACGCTGTGTGAAATCCGTTCAAATAATGTACTATTTGGCTACGTGGTGAGTCAGGCAAGGGCGAATTAGGGTCAACGCGGGTCACTGGGAGGGGGAGGGGGACACTTTACAATCGGTGCAGGAGTTGTGCGTGGTTAGATTGTGAGCAGCATATGGATGTGCCCATCGTTAGGCCGACCATAGCTGGCTGGGAACGTATACGCTGCCTTTGGTTGTACCGAACACGTTGCTTTTCGTGACGTTATATATGGTAGCTGAGTGGCGTCACAGGTAGACCCATATTGCTGCCGACTGATAGGATGATGTGGCATTGCATACACAGTGGTAAGGATTGGATTTGTTCAGTATTCCCCTTTCGCCCTCCCCATCTCATCTCCACTTCCCTTTCGTCCATGCTTCCCTCACCTCCACTTCCCTTTGGTCCTTCTCCCCTCTACCCCTTTCCCCCTCCTGCTCCTCCCCTCCACTTACCCTTTCACCCTCTTCCTCTCACTTCCACTTCCCTTTCCCCCTCCTCCTCTCGCCTCTACTTCCCCTTTCGCCCTCATCCCCTCACCTTCACTCCCATTTCCCCTCCTCCCTCTCACCCCACTTCCCATTTCCACTTTCTCCCCATCACCTCCGCGCTGTGGATGATGATGATTGATGACTTCACAACAAGCGCCAAGCTATTGAGCTGGAAAGGCCGAAAATGCAACAACCGGGTGAAACGTGGCAATGATGTGCATTTTCTGTGGGCAAATTATCAATCCGACTGTATATTTTTTAAGTCGATTGCGAGGTGAATCTAAGATTAAGAGTTCTAAGTTCTACCAAGAACTTCTCAACCACTCGGCGCACGTATAGATCACATTCCGCGGGCTTCCCTTCCCGACTTCCGCGTACTCGCTCATGCAGAATCAACCAGAACGCATGCAGTCCCTGGCTCCGAAAGCAACTAGCTTGATGCGACTTTATCCAAGCAGTCAATCAATCAGAAAGTCTTTATGGAATGCATGTAGCAATACTCCACAAATAGTAGTCATTTTTCTTTAAATATGGAAAAGAAGCAGACGAACTTCCTTCCATTCTGGATTAGCCCATGAGTGTCACCTTTACTCTTTGCCCGTAAAATTACTTATGATGTTCGTACTTTAAGCGAGCTATGCTTCAGTATATACATTCCGCCTTTGACATTACTTACCACTACCTAAGCTCAGAGCACTGATTTGTCATGCCATATTTGTGTATGTGACAAGACTACGTACAATTGCATTGTTCTGCCAAACTATACATCCAAAGCAGTCAGTTCACCAAGCTTCAGGTTTGCCTTACACACGCATAGTGACAATTGTATGCTAGCATTCAGTTGCTTCTTCTTCTTGCAGTGATATTTTTCACTTTGCTTCACTCAGTTAGTTAGTGCTTTTCCATTGCGTGCAAATGTGATGCACTTCGGAATTGAAGAATCAATCATATCCGACAATGGTACTCTTCGCAAGGCTTGCAAGATTAACTCACCACACAAGTGAGGTTTTATAGCCGACGTATTCTTTTACATTCAACGAAGGAGGGCATGTATGTGCCAACGTTAGCAGCACTTGCATACATATCCAATTGCATGTATGCGCAACATGCACGCGGTAAGTTCCCTGCCTGCATAATGCCATCACTTTATTGCAGACTAGTGCATGCTATGAACCAAGCTTGATATTGCATTCCATGCGTGTACAGTGGGACACAATGCATCAAAGCGAAATTTGCCACTCAACATTCCAGCACTGAATATAGCAGGATACTGCTCGGCGACGTGGCTGAGGTACTGATGCAACGACTCCAGCGATTGTGAACAGCTCCTAATCTACTTTAGTGCGATTCTGCAGCGCAGAGGCTTACAGGCAATTATATTCAACAGCTTTCGGCTAATGCTCACTTGTTTCTCCTCCTCTCTCCCGCTCTCTGCCAATCAGACCCACTCTATCCCCTATCTCTCTCTCTCTCTCTCTTTCTCTCTCTCTCTCTCTCTCTCTCTCTCTCTCTCTCTCTCTCTCTCTCTCTCTCTCTCTCTCTCTCTCTCTCTCTCTCTCTCTCTCTCTCTCTCTCTCTACTCTCTCTCTCTCTCTCTCTCTCTCTCTCTCTCTCTCTCTCTCTCTCTCTCTCTCTCTCTCTCTCTCTCTCTCTCTCTCTCTCTCTCTCTCTCTCTCTCTCTCTCTCTCTCTCTCTCTCTCTCTCTCTCTCTCTCTCTCTCTCTCTCTCTCTCTCTCCCTCCCTCTCTCTCTATCTCTCTCGTGAATCTGCCGTCAATTTACATGGTGCGAGAACCTGCATTCTTCTTCGCCGCGCAACAGCACTCCTCGCGTCCGGAAGCCTGATTTGTATCTGGTCTGGAAGTGAGTTCGCCGACTATTGCACCACAATGGGAAGCAGTGACGTCACCAGTCTCTGGAAGCCCGGTGCCGTCCGCGCCACCGCTGCCACCTCGCCGGTCCGGGCGCATCCATCGCCGATTGCTACTGCGATCACGTGACGAGTGACGTGTCTGCCGTGCGCCACGTGACTGCCGTGCGCCACGTGATCGGCGTGCGCCACTTTGGCGACTGCGGCGTCCGCAGCGCGGCGGGCCCGACCCCCGACCGTGTGCCGTGGCCGGCAGGTGCGCCTCCGATGGCGGTACCGCAGGCCCCGTCAACAGCCAACAGCCGACAGCGTCTGTCACCCGTCCCCGCGCGATGACGCCTCGCCGGTGACCGCACGTCCACTCAGCGGCGGCAGCCGATGTCTTCATAGCCGGCAGTGGCGCAGCAATGTCCGCTGCTGGTCATCCGGCTGCGGCCGCACGCGACACCTCCGCTGCGGGCCAGGTGCACGTCCCACCGACCGGCCAGTGCGACAAACCCAGCCGGCACGCCGCTGCATGGACATGGCAAGACTATCGACGGTCACGACTACACGCGCCGACCATTGTCGAGCCGACACAGACCGCCGCCGGGCGTCTGCGGATGCGACGCGTTCGCCGTAGCTGCGCCACTCTCGGCGCCGATTGGTGGCTGCGCCATGCTCGTCGTAACTGCGCCTTTCTCGGCTCCGGAGGGTGGCTGCGCCGTGTTCTTTGTGAATGCTGGTGCCGGACTACTACCACCACACTAATTTTGCATGAAGGTCCTTCCGTCTTCAGCAGGACGCCTGCGTGAAGGTGCTACCGTCTTCAGCAGGACGCCTGCTTGAAGGTCCTACCGTCTTCAGCAGAACGCCTGCGTGAAGGTACTACCGTCTTCAGCAGAACGCCTGCGTGAAGGTTCTACCGTCTTCCTTCAGCAAGACGCCTGCGACCGCTGCACCTTAATTCGTGAAATGTGCTCCTGGCTATACTTAGGGGGGGAACCGCTGATTTGTGCAACGTTGAGATGTGCCTCTGCGATATGAATGTTGCTAAATGTGTCATAAAGAATGCTACATGCACAATTGCGTAAAGCTCCGTGAATGTACACTTGCTCTGATCGTGTTTGCAACACCCATTCGCATCAAAGGCGGCACAGATGATCTCTAAACACACTCCCACCTGACATGGTGGCAGGTGGCACGGATATATGTATATGCGATCCAGTTCACCTAGCCTGATGCCCTCCCTCTTCCACCCTATCAACATGCCCGCTGCCCTCCATCTTCGGACAACCTCAACGTCAATGCTCATGACAATGGCCTATTGTATATGGCTGTAGCTTATGCATGGGTCATGACAATGGTTTATGCATGAATTGTGCAGAAGTATTGGTCTGATAGGGACCATATAGATGCCGGATATCAACTTTGACACTACTTATTTATTTATTTATTTATTTCAGGATACATGCCCTCCACGTGCGATGGAGCCAATGCCGACTAAGCATGCGCCGTGTGTCAATGTGTCGTGGTGAGATGTGACATGATGAGATGCGTCATAGTGGGATGTGCCGTGGTGGGATGTGCCGTGGTGCTGTGATGAGATGTGCCGTGATGAGATGTGCCGTGATGAGATGTGCCATGGCGAGATGTGCCGTGGCGAGATGTGCCGTGGTGAGATGTGCCGTGATGAGATGTGCCGTGGTGAGATGTGCCGTGGTGAGATGTGCCGTGGTGAGATGTGCCGTGGCGAGATGTGCCGTGGTGAGATGTGCCGTGGTGAGATGTGCCGTGATGAGATGTGCCGTGATGAGATGTGCCATGGCGAGATGTGCCGTGGCGAGATGTGCCGTGATGAGATGTGCCGTGGTGAGATGTGCCGTGATGAGATGTGCCGTGGTGAGATGTGCCGTGATGAGATGTGCCGTGGTGAGATGTGCCGTGGTGAGATGTGCCGTGGTGAGATGTGCCGTGATGAGATGTGCCGTGGTGAGATGTGCCGTGATGAGATGTGCCATGGCGAGATGTGCCGTGGTGAGATGTGCCGTGATGAGATGTGCCGTGGTGAGATGTGCCGTGATGAGATGTGCCGTGGCGAGATGTGCCGTGATGAGATGTGCCGTGGTGAGATGTGCCGTGATGAGATGTGCCGTGGTGAGATGTGCCGTGATGAGATGTGCCGTGATGAGATGTGCCGTGATGAGATGTGCCATGGCGAGATGTGCCGTGGTGAGATGTGCCGTGATGAGATGTGCCGTGATGAGATGTGCCGTGGTGAGATGTGCCGTGGCGAGATGTGCCGTGATGAGATGTGCCGTGGCGAGATGTGCCGTGGTGAGATGTGCCGTGGTGAGATGTGCCGTGGTGAGATGTGCCGTGGTGAGATGTTCCGCGGTGAGATGTGCCGTGGTGAGATGTGCCGTGATGAGATGTGCCGTGGCGAGATGTGCCGTGGTGGGATGTGCCGTGATGAGATGTGCCGTGGCGAGATGTGCCGTGGCGAGATGTGCCGTGGTGGGATGTGCCGTGGTGAGATGTTCCGCGATGAGATGTGCCGTGGTGAGATGTGCCGTGATGAGATGTGCCGTGGGGAGATGTGCCGTGGTGAGATGTGCCGTGATGAGATGTGCCGTGGTGAGATGTGCCGTGGCGAGATGTGCCGTGGTGGGATGTGCCGTGGTGAGATGTTCCGCGATGAGATGTGCCGTGGTGAGATGTGCCATGGCGAGATGTCCCGTGATGAGATGTGCCGTGGCGAGAGGTGCCGTGGGGAGATGTGCCGTGGTGAGATGTTCCGCGATGAGATGTGCTGTGATGAGATGTGCCGTGGTGAGATGTGACGTGGTAAGGTGAATCGCAATAAGATGTACCGTGATGAGATTGGACACGGTAAGATGTGCCGCGGTGAGGTGTGCCGCGGTGAGATGTGCCGCGGTGAGGTGTGCCGCGGTGAGGTGTGCCGCGGTGAGGTGTGCCGCGGTGAGGTGTACCGTGGTGAGGTGTACCGTGGTGAGGTGTACCGTGGTGAGGTGTACCGTGGTGAGGTGTGCCGCGGTGAGGTGTACCGTGGTGAGGTGTGCCGCGGTGAGGTGTGCCGCGGTGAGGTGTACCGTGGTGAGATGTGCCGCGGTGAGGTGTGCCGCGGTGAGGTGTGCCGTGGTGAGGTGTGCCGCGGTGAGGTGTACCGTGGTGAGGTGTACCGTGGTGAGGTGTACCGTGGTGAGGTGTGCCGCGGTGAGGTGTGCCGCGGTGAGGTGTGCCGCGGTGAGGTGTACCGTGGTGAGGTGTACCGTGGTGAGGTGTACCGTGGTGAGGTGTGCCGCGGTGAGGTGTACCGTGGTGAGGTGTGCCGTGGTGAGGTGTGCCGCGGTGAGGTGTGCCGCGGTGAGGTGTACCGTGGTGAGGTGTACCGTGGTGAGGTGTGCCGCGGTGAGGTGTACCGTGGTGAGGTGTGCCGCGGTGAGGTGTGCCGCGGTGAGGTGTACCGTGGTGAGGTGTGCCGCGGTGAGGTGTGCCGCGGTGAGGTGTGCCGCGGTGAGGTGTACCGTGGTGAGGTGTGCCGCGGTGAGGTGTACCGTGGTGAGGTGTGCCGTGGTGAGATGTGCCGCGGTGAGATGTGCCGTGGTGAGGTGTGCCGCGGTGAGGTATACCGGGGTGAGGTGTGCCGCGGTGAGGTGTACCGTGGTGAGGTGTGCCGTGGTGAGGTGTGCCGCGGTGAGGTGTGCCGTGGTGAGGTGTACCGTGGTGAGGTGTGCCGCGGTGAGGTGTGCCGCGGTGAGGTGTGCCGCGGTGAGGTGTGCCGCGGTGAGGTGTACCGTGGTGAGGTGTGCCGTGGTGAGGTGTGCCGCGGTGAGGTGTACCGTGGTGAGGTGTACCGTGGTGAGGTGTGCCGCGGTGAGGTGTACCGTGGTGAGGTGTGCCGCGGTGAGATGTGCCGCGGTGAGGTGTGCCGCGGTGAGGTGTACCGTGGTGAGGTGTGCCGTGGTGAGGTGTGCCGCGGTGAGGTGTACCGTGGTGAGGTGTGCCGCGGTGAGGTGTGCCGCGGTGAGGTGTACCGTGGTGAGGTGTGCCGTGGTGAGGTGTGCCGCGGTGAGGTGTACCGCGGTGAGGTGTACCGTGGTGAGGTGTGCCGCGGTGAGGTGTGCCGCGGTGAGGTGTACCGTGGTGAGGTGTGCCGTGGTGAGGTGTGCCGCGGTGAGGTGTACCGTGGTGAGGTGTACCGTGGTGAGGTGTGCCGCGGTGAGGTGTACCGTGGTGAGGTGTGCCGCGGTGAGGTGTGCCGCGGTGAGGTGTGCCGCGGTGAGGTGTGCCGCGGTGAGATGTGCCGCGGTGAGGTGTGCCGCGGTGAGATGTGCCGCGGTGAGGTGTGCCGCGGTGAGGTGTGCCGTGGTGAGGTGTGCCGCGGTGAGGTGTGCCGCGGTGAGGTGTGCCGCGGTGAGGTGTGCCGCGGTGAGGTGTGCCGCGGTGAGGTGTGCCGCGGTGAGGTGTGCCGCGGTGAGGTGTGCCGCGGTGAGGTGTACCGCGGTGATGTGTGCCGCGGTGAGACGTGCCGCGGTGAGGTGTGCCGCGGTGAGGTGTGCCGCGGTGAGATGTGCCGCGGTGAGGTGTGCCGCGGTGATGTGTGCCGCGGTGAGACGTGCCGCGGTGAGGTGTGCCGCGGTGAGGTGTGCCGCGGTGAGGTGTACCGTGGTGAGGTGTGCCGCGGTGAGGTGTACCGCGGTGAGGTGTACCGTGGTGAGGTGTGCCGCGGTGAGATGTGCCGCGGTGAGGTGTGCCGCGGTGAGACGTGCCGCGGTGAGGTGTGCCGCGGTGAGGTGTGCCGCGGTGAGGTGTGCCGCGGTGAGTGTGCCGCGGTGAGGTGTGCCGCGGTGAGGTGTGCCGCGGTGAGATGTGCCGCGGTGAGGTGTGCCGCGGTGAGTGTGCCGCGGTGAGGTGTGCCGCGGTGAGGTGTGCCGCGGTGAGGTGTGCCGCGGTGAGGTGTGCCGCGGTGAGGTGTGCCGCGGTGAGATGTGCCGCGGTGAGGTGTGCCGCGGTGAGGTGTGCCGCGGTGAGGTGTGCCGCGGTGAGGTGTGCCGCGGTGAGGTGTGCCGCGGTGAGGTGTGCCGCGGTGAGGTGTGCCGCGGTGAGGTGTGCCGCGGTGAGGTGTGCCGCGGTGAGTGTGCCGCCGTTTACGATAGCATCGTCTGCCGACACCTCGCGCCCCTGCCCCGAGTGCGGACCTCAGTCCTGATGCGTTCCCGCGATACTGGCGCGCCAGAAAAAGGCGGGAGAGCAGCCGATACCTGCCCCCTCGCCCGTCCACACAATACCCTGGCGGCCAGATCACCCCGTCTGCGGCCGCCGCACTATCATCCGTCTTTGTTTTTCATCTGCGGCCATTTATTCTGAGAACGGACGACTGGCCGCGTCCCCTGTCCCCAAGGCCGCCCCATGACCCCCTCCATGACCCCCATGACCTCCCCCAACAAAAGACGCATGAGCGCGATGATTCCGAGCCAGAGGCGATGTCGCCGACTGACGTGCCGACAATTGCTGGGACGGCCATAGGCGAAATCGCACCTCTTTTTCTGTTTTTTTTTTTTTCGGGGGAGGGTTCTAGTTTGAGGGCCAGCTCCTCTCGCTGGTCAACAGACTTTAGCCTTGTGCTCCACTGCCAGAGTGACGTAGTGGATCAGCTCCACTACCAGAGTGATGCAGTGGATCAGCTCCACTACCAGAGTGACATAGTGGATCAGCTCCACTACCAGAGTGACATAGTGGATCAGCTCCACTACCAGAGTGACGCAGTGGATCAGCTCCACTACCAGAGTGACATAGTGGATCAGCTCCACTACCAGAGTGACGTAGTGGATCAGCTCCACTACCAGAGTGATGCAGTGGATCAGCTCCACTACCAGTGACGTAGTGGATCAGCTCCACTACCAGAGTGACATAGTGGATCAGCTCCACTACCAGTGACGCAGTGGATCAGCTCCACTACCAGAGTGACGCAGTGGATCAGCTCCACTACCAGAGTGACATAGTGAATCAGCTCCACTACCAGAGTGATGCAGTGGATCAGCTCCACTACCAGAGTGACATAGTGGATCAGCTCCACTACCAGAGTGACATAGTGGATCAGCTCCACTACCAGAGTGATGCAGTGGATCAGCTCCACTACCAGAGTGACATAGTGAATCAGCTCCACTACCAGAGTGACATAGTGGATCAGCTCCACTACCAGAGTGATGCAGTGGATCAGCTCCACTACCAGAGTGACATAGTGGATCAGCTCCACTACCAGAGTGACATAGTGGATCAGCTCCACTACCAGAGTGACATAGTGAATCAGCTCCACTACCAGAGTGACGTAGTGGATCAGCTCCACTACCAGAGTGATGCAGTGGACCGGCTTGCCGTGTCGTCAGAGTGACGTAGTGGATCAGCTCCACTACCAGAGTGACGTAGTGGATCAGCTCCACTACCAGAGTGACATAGTGAATCAGCTCCACTACCAGAGTGACGTAGTGGATCAGCTCCACTACCAGAGTGACATAGTGAATCAGCTCCACTACCAGAGTGACGTAGTGGATCAGCTCCACTACCAGAGTGATGCAGTGGACCGGCTTGCCGTGTCGTCAGAGTGACGTAGTGGATCAGCTCCACTACCAGAGTGACGTAGTGGATCAGCTCCACTACCAGAGTGACATAGTGAATCAGCTCCACTACCAGAGTGACGTAGTGGATCAGCTCCACTACCAGAGTGATGCAGTGGACCGGCTTGCCGTGTCGTCAGCTCAGCATGCCGTGCTTCGGACCGGACCTGCATACCGACATCCATCGCTGCCGGCTTGGCTCGAAGACCGGCACGCCTGCCCGCGACAGGCGTGTTGGCCGGCGGGGCCGACCGACGTGTCGCAAGCGTGTGACAACGACCAGGATCCAGCCGGCAGGGCCGCGGCCGTCTCATCGCCTGGCGAGGCGCGTCACGATGCCGACGTCGGCGCGGCTTCTCTGCGAAGATGGCTCATGCGAGGACTTAGGCTGATGACCGTCATAGCACGCGCTAAGGCCCTCCCAAGGGGACAGCTCGTCGGCCTTCGCACGTGCCGCACGGGTCCGGACGCGTCGACCGGCAGGCTCCGGATGGTCCGGTCGGGCACGGCTAGTTCGGGTCAACACGACTGGTCCACTCCTTCACGGGTGGTCCACTCCGACGCGACTGGTTCGGTCCGACACAGATCGGTCCGGTCCGACGCGACTGGTTCGGTCCGACACAGATCGGTCCGGTCCGACACGGGTCGGTCCGGTCCGACACGGGTCGGTCAGGACGCAGCGGCCCACCGGCAGTAGCCGAGCACCGCCACTGGAGACAATGGTGATCTCCGGCCGGTATCGTGCGACGCGCAGTGGCTCGGGGTGATGGGCGCGATTACAGCGCTGATCCCGCTGTACATTGCCGGAGCGCCGCGGATTCCTGGAACATTGCGGAAGCCAGAGCTGACGTCACCTGCCGGCGGATAAACAGACACTGAGCAAGGGAAACGCAAGAACAGTGCCTATATTATACATATATATATATATATATATATATATATATATATATATATATATATATATATATATATATGTATATATTGATAGTTGGATAGATATATAGTTAGGTGGTTAGATATAGCCGCCGTGGAAATCGTCCTCTAACAGACCAGGATGTTATTAAGCACATTTTACAAGACGGTTTTTGTTGGAGAATATGTTGTTCTGCAACTGCAAAAAGGAGCATCAAAACGTTGTAAATAAGTCTTCAAATTGTTCATCATCTGATTCTGTGCAGCCAAGTTGATCCTTCCTGTAACTTCTTTGACTGAACTATGGACCGATTTTCGCTTTCTCCATCCATTCCGAAGGCCCACTGCAAATTCAAACGGTTTGGTGTAATGCGCGGTGTACTATGTGATGAAGCAGTGCAATGTTCTGCACAATGCTCGCATGACTGGATAGTATGCGATTGTACACGAGTGCTTGAACTCTCGGAACAGGCGACCTGTACGTGAAAGCTGCTGAAAGATTCATACCTGCCCCCCTCCCCCTGATCCAGACAGCGTTGTGTGATTCGCCCTGTACCTAATCAGGCCCCAGGCTATGTTTGTGAAACATTGACATGCCACGCGTCAATCCGCTGAGTTCCGTTTTTTCGAGTACATCGATCACCAAGGCTGCATGCTTGGCAGGTGCCTCGCCTCACCTGTCACATATCGTGCCTTGGGAGTCGGGTATGAGGCAGGCAGTGGACGTCATACGGTTGACAGATGCTCTCAACTGTCACATATCGTGCCTTGGGAGTCGGGTAGGAGTCGGGTGAGCGTGCTGGCATTCCGGGAAGTGATCCAGCCTGCACCTTCCACGCTACTCACGCGCCACTGAATGGCTGAAATGTCCGCGTGTGCCACAGCGCGGTCGCTGTATGTAGTTTGCAGCGTATGCATCAGCCCAGTCATGGTGCCGGTACGTGAGCTAACTTAGGCCAAATCCCCAACCACAAACAAGACGGGTAGCCTGATAGGACGCAGCCTGATGTGCCGCGTGCCGTCAACAGCCTGCAGGCTGCAGGCTGGGCCTGCCAGGGCAGGCACATGTGAAACAAGTTAGAGCAGCCAGGGAAGAAGAAGCTGAACGGGCAGTGTACTGCAGAGTTTGTGTAACATAATTTATTAGAGATGCTAAGTTGGATGGATAATTGGCGGGCTGCAGTCGGGACAGGGCAGGTCTGGATAGAATTGCCATGACGTAAAGATAGGGTTTGATAAATGGCGCCGTAATTTTTACTTCAGTTTGATGCTGTAATGCCTGGTAGCCATTGGACGCGCTCACATGGCATGGCCGTCCAGGCAGTGCTCCCTAATGGCCAGCATCCCCCTAATGGCGGTCATCGCTCATTTGCTCACGGATGTACCGGAAGGCGTGTAATTTCAGATGATGGCCGTGCTCACAAAACAGCCCACACGACCGACACGACACGACCGACACGACCGACACGACCGACACGACCGACACGACCGACACGACCGACACCAGACAGCCAGCCAAGCTTGCACCAACAGCGGCAGTGGCAGAGCACGCGGGCATGTCCTTCCACGTACCGAGAGCGTGCGCCACCGACCAGGAAGTTCTCCTGCACAGACCGCGCGCGTTTTTCTGCAGACCGCTGCGCGTTGTTTCACGGTCCACGTGCGTTTTCTGTGGCCGGCACCGCTGGGGATGCGCCTCCGCCACGCTGCCAGGCCGGCGCCGGCAGCTCCAGCTCGGCGCCCGCCCGGCACGTACGTGTCTCTGTCGCGGCCATCCAGCCGGTCACGTGCGCTGTCTCGGGAGCAGCACGCGCATTAACGTCCCTAAGTCGGGTAAGGCGCCGCCAGTTCCGGAGATTGCCAGTTGCAGGCCGGCGGCCGTCCCGGGCGCGGCCGGAACGGGACGGCAATGGCCGCCTTTCGGGCCGCACTTCCGCTGTGTCCAACGACTCCGAGACTACGCAGTTCGGGACACATCCTCAACGTTTCGCTGGACAAAATGGTGCAGCATAGATAATCAAGCATCTAATAATAGCCACAGAACCACATTAATGAAGTTTGCAAATTTGCACTCACAGTTGTATGAAAAACAGTGTTATGATATGTACAAATTAACAGCTTCGGAACAAGACAGAACACTTTACCTTTCGTGCTTGAGCAGAGTCCCACCCGCACCAACACGAATTCCGCAGACGACGAACATGGAGTGCGTGCAGCTGCCAAATATGAATATATGTACCTGAATAGAGTTCCTTCATTAATCCTTAGGCTGCTTTAGGATCATTTTGTACAGAAGAAACACTAATTGGACAAACTTGAATGCAAAAATAAGCTCAACTTGAATTATGCCACACTACATGAGTAATTATATATTGCTTTATTGCGACATTCCGTGGAACCATCCTGATGCAGAAAAAGCTTCCATATCCTTGCCAGTTGAGTAGGCAAGGACTTTTCGTACGGTTGGTTCGTGAATACGGCAGATGTAGCAATCTGCCCTAAGAGAAGCAGTTAAGTCCTGTTACTCTTTGAAGTACTTTAGAGTCGCTTGATGCTGGCATTTTATGAAAGGCATCTTCGCTGCAAGAATGTGGAGGTGCTTAATGTTAATGAATAGACCACGCTTCATTAAATGAAAGGTCATGAGTCCGGGCAGCATAACATTAAGCGGGCTGTCGTCCCTCTTCAAATCGTGCTATTAGTGTAGACGCCTTGCTTGCATGAGCAGGCAAAGCACATTATATTTAACGCTCGAAGTCTGTGCTTTTTCAGGAGATTCGACTTCTCAAATTGAGGAGCAAATTGAAAATCTTTACCTGTTTTGACCAGTACATAGCATTACACGTAGCATTACACTATTGAAGTCTTTTTCCAGCGGCGTCCTGGTTTGAGGGATAAAAACAAGCATGTCATTCGCAGCCAACTTAAATTGTGCATCCAGTGTGCGATAGACTGTGTCAGACTGTGTTAGCCCGCCTCAAACTTCTTCAGATTGTTCGATATTCTCTCCGACCGTCCCGGACTGACTCGACAGTTCCAGCTTCTGTTGCAGACTTCCACAGGCTGACTCAAGCTGTGTCAGACTGCACAGCTCCGTCCCAGAGTGTCTCAGACCGTCCCGAACTGTCCCAGAGTGTCTCAGACCGTCCCGGACTGTCTCAGTGTTCAGACCGTCTCGGACTGTCCCAGAGTGTCTCAGACCGTCCCGGACTGTCTCAGTGTTCAGACCGTCTCGGACTGTCCCAGAGTGTCTCAGACCGTCCCGGACTCTCCGAGTGTCTCAGACCGTCCCGAACTGTCCCAGAGTGTCTCAGACCGTCCTGGACTGTCTCAGTGTTCAGACCGTCTCGGACTGTCCCAGTGTCTCAGACCGTCCCGGACTGTTTCAGAGTTCCTCATACCTCCTCAGACTTCCCCAGTGCGACAGAGGGGTAGTTGCGACTGCCACAGAGGTGTGGCTGCATCTGCGACACATGCGTGGCTGCGGCTGCGACTATGGCAGAGGCCATTGTCCCCGTGTTTAGAGTGGTTAATTGCGTCTTGGATGGTGGTAACGGTCGCTGCGGCATGATACAAATTCCGCCATTGTCTATCCTCAAATCTTGGCCTCTGCGAACTAGTCTGCTCTGAACACGGGAACACAAGTCACAGGTGCAGTTGCTTGCACGCTGTGACGTTGTTGCCGTTCAGGCAGAGGAGATAATGATAGCATGGCCAATATCACTTCAACGGGTGACATCGGGGGAGCGGGGGGGGGGGGGGGGGGAAGAGGAGGGACTAGCTAGCAGTCAGGTCATGCACCGACTACGTCAATCTTTGGCATGTGAGTCATGTGTGCCGGAGGAAAAAAACATCGCGCGCTGGACTGGTGATGGCAGAGTGGCAGGACTGGTAATGGCAGAGTGGCAGCACTGGTGATGGCAGAATGGCAGGACTGGTGATGGCAGAATGGCAGGACTGGTGATGGCAGGGTGGCAGGACTGGTGATGGCAGAATGGCTGGACTGGTGATGGCAGGGTGGCAGGACTGGTGATGGCAGAATGGCAGGACTGGTGATGGCAGGGTGGCAGGACTGGTGATGGCAGAAAGGCAGGACTTGTGATGGCGGAGAGGCGACTTGGCTGCCAGCCTGTCTGTTCCGTTCGGTCTGATCTGCAGAGACCCACATCACCAGCTGCTGAAGTTGGCTCCAGACGGAGTGCACGCACGTCGATCACAGAGCTGCGTCACAGAGCAGCGTCACATGATCTGTGGTCACAGAGCTGCGTCACAGAGCTGCGTCACATGCTCTGGTCACAGAGCTGCGTCACAGAGCTGCGTCACATGCTCTGGTCACAGAGCTGTGTCACGTGCGTCACCTCCAGCCCAGGCGCCGGCGAGGACGCTTCCCTGCTGTGGATCGACGGATGTCCATGCTGATCTGTGCATGCCCTCCCAAAGCAGCACAGCCTGCCGTAGAGCGCCGTCCCAGACAGAGCAGCACTGCCGCCCGCATCCCCCAGCCGCGACCGATCCGTCCCCGTGTTCGCCGACCGCACATCTCCCCATCTCCCCATCTCCCTCCCCCCCCTGCCGCCGCCTCCAACCGTCACACGACCCGGCTCCCCAGCCGTTGGTGTGCATCACAGCAGCCCGCATTATCAGCGCAATCACCATAAATGAGCGCAATCAGCATACATACATGCCGGCGGGTCGACGGGTGAGGCCGGGGAAGCGGGCGCAGTGGCGCAGTTCGTGCTGAACACCAGACCGGCCAGACGGGGTGGGGTGCACATTTATTCTGGGTCTAACACGCAGCCAGCGTCTTCCACGCGTGTAGATAAGACCAGCTGAGATAGCCCGGATCAGGCGATAAACCCTCACCGGCTGAAGTGTGAGCTCTCGCTACTCAGCCTAGCGCTGATGTTTGTTTTTCTTCTTCTTCTGTCGGTGTTCTGGTTATCCCCTTACAGCGCAGGGATAAGCATTCATTTGCGCAGATGCGTGGTGGAGGCCGCAGGGAGTGGCCAATGCCGCACACAGGCACACGATTCCTCGTACGTGAGCAGGTGCACAGAGACACCCAAATTAATACAATTCCGTTTATATTTCCAAAGACGAGGGGCACACACAGCCGATTATGACAACACAGGGGCGCATAACACGCGAATGTGCTCCAAAATCATGTGCTGATTCTTGGCAAGCAAAACCGCCACCCCACAGAGCGCCTGTTAAAATGTTCAGTTGACACGACTTCTCGTGATCCTATTGGAATCTTATCGAACGCCGCCAGCTTCGCTTGAGGTTCAAAACTTCAAGACCGGTGAGCGGGGCTACATAATGCGGTGGAAAATAGCGTGAGCTCGTTCGACCACTGCAGGTGAACAATGACCATAGCAGACGGGCTGTCAGATAGTCCTGTGGGTTCACCCATGTCTATAGAAGCTGGCCTGTCTGATTGACACGTAGTTCACCCATGGCTATAGAAGCCGGGCCGACCGATTGCTGGGACTTCATTGCGACGCTGGCGGTCTCGCCTGCCGGCAAAAAAAACAGCCCCATTTGCGGCGATTCGTCGGCACACCTGTCGCCCGCATCGCAGTGCGGCGTTGCTGGCGCGGCGGCGATGCTGGCGCGGCGGCGATGCCGGCGCACCGGTGGCATGCATATTCATCCGCGCCCGGACCGTCGCAAGATTAGCATGCCATAATGGCTCACCGGCACTTTTCCGCATGTCTAATAACCGGACGGCCGCCGAGCCTGACGTTTTAATTTCAAGTTGTTTGCGAGTTCTGCCGCGCGCGGTGCGGCGCGTCCGACGGTCGTCGGCACCACCGGCGCACTGGCCGCCATTACGGCGCGGTCTGTGGCGCGCCGCCGGCCGCACACCACTGTCAGCCGTCGGAGATAATGCGAGACATTAGCGCGCACCGGCCGGCGGAGATCGGAGGGGGGGGGGGCGCCTGCTACACGGGCACGCCGCGCATAATACCCATTATCGACGGCGTGGACCGGGGCTGAGCCCGGCCTCCCAAAACGACACATAAATTCGGTACAGCGGTCGACATGGCGGCATAATATCAGCCCGATCGGCTGCGGAATGCAAATGAATGGCAATATGCCTAGGCAATGTATGCCGCTCATGCATAGGCAACATAACTGATGTGGCGGGTAATGAGCGGAGGACGTCGCTCCCGGTCGCTGCCTGATCTGACCGGTGACCTGATGCACCTGCCGGGGCGAAGACGTGACCTCTGCTCGAATAGCGGCCGGGTGCCAATCTCACAGGCATCGTTGGCCGCCTGTTGCGAGGGCAGCTGCCTACAGGCGGATTGTGATACGCAGGCCTATAATACTGGCAGTCAGTTAGTGGTGATTATGGGTGGAGCTTTCATCAAGTGGAGTGGGGTTCCTCCGAGGTCTAATGGCTGAAAACACACCTAGTCATTAGGAGTAGCCAAGTGCATTTTCCCATAGTAACGGAACACGGGCGCCAGGCGTATGGTCGAGTTGCTGTTTTGCCTATACCACAGTTATCGTGCCAAACTTGGGAAATTTTAGCGTTCGCCTTATGGCATTTGACAAAATGTGGCTCAACCGAAAAGTCTCCAAAGTCCCTTCAGGCCGTAGCAACTGCAACATAAGTTCCAACTGTACACTTCCTATAATTATTTGGATAGCTTGCACATTGTGAGATGTCCGGACACGCCGAGAACAATGCAGGCGTTTCGTATATCGCATGTTTGACAGCAATAGCAGCGAATTCGCTACGGTGGCAGCCCAAATTCTGATATATGCTGCAACAATTACATATAAATGACACCGGCAGCGCCTGCTGGTCGTGGCAAAGCGATCCGCTCCGTGTCGACGAAAATACGGGTAGTTTATGTGTACCTTAGCACGATCAAAGTGAACACCGAGCCACACGCAGAGAGAGAGAAAGAGAGAGAGAGAGAGAGAAAAAAAGGCAAATGTAAATAAATGCAGCTATGCAAATAATCGCAAAGTGAAGAATTGCTTTCAATAATTCATCGCATGTTTTTCGGACTATCTCAATGAAGGCCTAGTGTGCCGCTCAGGCTTCACTGCTATCTTCCGCCAACACCGGCGGGCCCCGCGGCGCCTGAGAGACACGCGAGTCTGTACCGTGTCACTTGCCACCACGGCCAGGCCGAACTGTCGGCTGGTGTTCGTCTCGGCGCGAGCTGCACCCCGCCCCGGCCCGGCTCGGCCCGCGTCGGCGGCATCGATAGCCACGTCTGCTGCCGACTGTCGATCCCGGTCCGAACAACAGCTGAGCGCGGCAAACGCACAGCTGACTGTGGCATCCTCGGCCAGCGGCCAGCCAAGGCGACGGGTGATACAAGCCAGCGCACCGGTGGAGGCGCGGTGACCTGGGTAGCCCGTCTGGGGCTGACTCTGTGTGCGACTGAGTGCAGAACTCACTGTCCACCGCGTCCATAGCTGACTGTCTGACCGAAAACAACTGATTGTTCGCCGCGTCCAGAACTGACTGTCCGACCGAGTCCAGAGATGACTGTCCGACCGCGTCCAGGACTGACTGTCCGACAGCGTCTAGAACTGACTATCCAACCGCGTCCAGGACTGACTGTCTGACCGTGTCCAGAATTGACTGACCGCGTCCAGAACTGACTGTCTGACCGCGTCCAGAACTGACTGTCTGACCGCGTCCAGAACTAAATGTCCGATCGCGTCCAGAACTGCCTGGCTTATGATGTTTAGGACCGTCCGTGTTGACGTGAAAAAAATCAAACGAGTTTCAGGGAGGAAGTGTGTGCTATGAATCTTGTGGTGGGCAGAGAACCGTAATAAGTCGATTGTAAGCGTACTAGTTCTGCTCAGGGGAGTATAAAAGAGCACTGGAATAAGCCAGGAAGTGAAAATCTTAATTTTGTAGGCACACCGAAGTCCATGGAGTACAAATCGGGACGTTTTCAATACATCCGGTTCTGGGAAAGACTAACGTTGCTTCCCCACCCGTCGCAATACTTCTACACAGCTGAGAATCACCCTGAGCGCATTTTCGGCAGGCTGAAGAAGCCCTTCTCGGCAGACATATCCATGCGGCCTGGCAGAGTTTCGGCTGGAGTTTCTGGAGTTTCAGAGTTTCTGTGCCGCTGCTCGGAAGTGTCTGCCGAGCCGGCGATTGCTGTAGCTGACCATCCACCACCATCCCGGTGGTGGTCAGTGCAGCCCGCCACATGTGCCACACATCGCGCCACTTCGGCACAGCGTCACGTCACAGCCCCACTCCGGCACAGAGTGGCGTCACAGCCACTCCGACACAGCGTCAGTGTGTTTGTGCAGCGTGTTTGACCAGCAGTGTTCCGTGTGCAGTGCGTTTGACTAACAGTGTTGCAGTGTGCAATGTGTTTGACCAGCAGTGTTCCGTGTGCAGTGCGTTTGACTAACAGTGTTGCAGTGTGCAATGTGTTTGACCAGCAATGTCGCAGTGTGTAGTGTGTTTGACTAACAGTGTTGCAGTGTGCAGTGTGTTTGACCAGCAGTGTCGCAGTGTGTAGTGTGTTTGACTAGCAGTGTCGCAGTGTGCAATCTGTTTGACTAGCAATGTTGCAGTGTGCAGTGTGTTTGACCAGCAGTGTCGCAGTGTGCAGTCTGTTTGACTAGCAGTGTCGCAGTGGTGTATTGGTAGTAGTCGGTGAGGTGCATACTTGGTGTGGTGTACGAGCGCAGTGCTATGTGTGCAGCGTGTTTGGCTAGCAATGTTCATCCGCCTGCATCTGTTGCCTGTCGATCTTTGTGGTTTGATGAATGATAGCAATGAGAGAGGTGCGACAAGGCAGCAACATCAGCTTTTAGCCCGTCGCGGGGCCGCGACTAACATGTTAATGTGGAGGTAGGAGATTACGCTGTCCCTCAACGTACTGAACTTGACGCACCAGGCACGCCTCCGTGACAGTCAAAGCTGCAATTCGAAATCAAAGTTGTCGGTTGGCCATATCAGTGCGGATAAAGAGAGGGCGGGAGATGATTGGACCTCGGAAGGTTTTCTTAGGTAGCTCTTAAGCCGTTTTGGATATCGCTTTGAATGTGACATATCTTCCGACAATTGACGAATGCACATTATGACACTGATGGGTGCACATTATGACACTGGCGGGTGCACATTATAACACTGGCGGGTGATAAAAACACATGTAAAAATGGGCGATCAATTTCTTGAGGTTGCGGAGCTATGAAATGTTCGTCAGGTCACGACCTCGTTTATATACGATTTTGATATGTATGTTGAAAGATATGTCTTGAGTAAGCCGTACAACACACTGCCCAAACTGAAACATGAATGGATCGACAAATTATTAAAGAAACATGCAAAATCGACTTCAGTTTAGGTAACCACGTCACGCGAGGGCTGGCTCTGAATTTTCTTAGCCTGATCTTGTGGGTAATTCCCATTGTAACAAAAGGAGCATATGAACTCGCAAATTGTCATTTGAAAGTGTTCCAAGTTTCAAGTCAATATCACGTCAAGTCACTCGGGTATGTCCTGAAACGTCCCGAGACAGTATAAGCATCGCCGTCGCTCCGAAAGGGAATAATGCGCGGTGGAAGCAACATGGTACTCTTGCACGATTATTTCATTACTCATGTGATATCTCAACTTTGAATTGAAAGTTTTCGTCTTTTTTTTATTTTTGTCTTGTCAAAATTTTCAAAAATGAAGAAAACATCACATTTTCAGGAAACTCATTGCCTTCTACGGAGTACCTGTGGTGAGCACGGCCTTTGCACATGTCAGTGTGCTATACTAAGTCTTCATCAATCATGGGGAACGAAATCGCATTTGCTGCATTTGAGTTTGACCAGAGTCCGACAACTACGGTGAAGCGCGGGCATCTGATTGTAACTCGAGATTCACCTGTCTGACCAAAGTTCAAGGATGAAACTGTATCGTGTATTTCCGCATCTCTCGTTCTAGTATAGAGCAAAAGTTAGCGATGGGAAGTGTTCAAATTACCAACCACCCCCTACCCGCACTGCGAGGGATAAGACATTCTTCCGATGACGAGGGTCAGTTTCAAGGTAGTTCAGATTCAGTACCAATCTACATTTTTGGCTGGTACCCCAAACAAACATGTTGGCTACCTTCGTCCCCCAGTCAAATCTCACTGGCCTGTTGACGGTTTGATGTTCTCTTCAGGCCGTTATCGGCTGCATAGTTGTCACCTCTCGCGAGGGATGTGCTCCCTAGGACAGAGCGCACCCTGTCTCACGTCAGCTGACATGTGCTCCCTTGGACAGAGCGCACCCTGTCTCACGTCAGCTGACATGTGCTCCCTAGGACAGAGCACACCCTGTCTCACGTTAGCTGACATGTGCTCCAGCGCACCCTGTCAGAACAGAGCGACCCTGTCTCACGTCAGCTGACATGTGCTCCCTTGGACAGAGCGCACCCTGTCTCACGTCAGCTGACATGTGCCAGAAGCACCCTGTCTCACGTCAGCTGACATGTGCTCCCTAGGACAGAGCGCACCCTGTCTCACGTCAGCTGACATGTGCTCCCTAGGACAGAGCGCACCCTGTCTCACGTCAGCTGACATGTGCTCCCTAGGACAGAGCACACCCTGTCTCACGTCAGCTGACATGTGCTCCCTAGGACAGAGCGCACCCTGTCTCACGTCAGCTGACATGTGCTCCCTCTCACGTCAGCTGACATGTCTCCCTAGGACAGAGCGCACCCTGTCTCACATCACTGACATCTACATGTGCTCCCTTGGACAGAGCGCACCCTGTCTCACGTCAGCTGACATGTGCTCCCCAGAGCGCACCCTGTCTCACGTCCTAGACAGAGCGCACCCTGTCTCACGTCAGCTGACATGTGCTCCCTAGGACAGAGCGCACCCTGTCTCACGTCAGCTGACATGTGCTCCCTAGGACAGAGCGCACCCTGTCTCACGTCAGCTGACATGTCCCTTGGACACCCTGTCTCACGTCAGCTGACATGTGCTCCCTAGGACAGAGCGCACCCTGTCTCACGTCAGCTGACATGTGCTCCCTAGGACAGAGCGCACCCTGTCTCACGTCAGCTGACATGTGCTCCCTTGGACAGAGCGCACCCTGTCTCACGTCAGCTGACATGTGCTCCCTTGGACAGAGCGCACCCTGTCTCACGTCAGCTGACATGTGCTCCCTTGGACAGAGCGCACCCTGTCTCACGTCAGCTGACATGTGCTCCCTAGGACAGAGCGCACCCTGTCTCACGTCAGCTGACATGTGCATTCTTGGACAGAGCGCACCCTGTCTCACGTCAGCTGACATGTGCTCCCTTGGACAGAGCGCACCCTGTCTCACATCAGCTGACATGTACATTCTTGGACAGAGCGCACCCTGTCTCACGTCAGCTGACATGTGCTCCCTTGGACAGAGCGCACCCTGTCTCACGTCAGCTGACATGTGCTCCCTAGGACAGAGCGCACCCTGTCTCACGTCAGCTGACATGTGCTCCCTAGGACAGAGCGCACCCTGTCTCACGTCAGCTGACATGTGCTCCCTTGGACAGAGCGCACCCTGTCTCACGTCAGCTGACATGTGCTCCCTTGGACAGAGCGTACCCTGTCTCACGTCAGCTGACATGTGCATTCTTTGACAGAGCGCACCATGTGTCACGTCAGCTGACATGTGCTCCCTTGGACAGAGCGCACCCTATCTCACGTCAGCTGATATGTGCTCCCTTGGACAGAACGCACCCTGTCTCACGTCAGCTGACATGTGCATTATTTGACAGAGCGCACCATGTATCACGTCAGCTGACATGTGCATTATTGGACGAAGCGCATCCTGTATCACGTCAGCTGACATGTGCATTCTTGGGCAGAGTGCACCCTGTCTCACGTCAGCTGACGAGACCCGACAGAACACAGAAGCGACGCAAGACAGTCGTCCGTCTCTCAACCGATGCACCAGGACCGGGAGCATAAGCAGGCATCAGGACGACCAGGATGACATTGACAAGGGAGACGGCTTCAATCTCTCTTTCTCTTCTTGTAGCAGCTTCCCTTTATAGGCTTATCTCAGATGGGCCGCTGTGGCTCCCATCAAGCCTGACAGCTGTAAGACTTGATGACTACATGACCGGCGAGGCCCGGGTCACATGCCTGAGCGGGGTCGCCGCCTGGCGGTTTTAGGTCACTGGGCGTGAGTGGAACGTCTCTGACCGATACATGACACGGACACGCGGACACGATATCCGGCTTAGGCTGGCCGAGAAATCGATTCATCAGTGTCTTATGCAACGACTGGAAATGCAGCCCGGCATTCCCCGCCACCGGCAGCTGGTGTGGCCGGACGCCGCTGCCGTTGCAGCGGCACAACAGCCTGCATAATCCCTGTGCACAATTGCCACCGACTGGTCGTGAATTTGTGCCACGAGCCGACTACAGACGGCCTCTCGGGCCGCCACGTGACCACGTGCTCCGCCGGTCGTGACGGAGAGCCGCACGTGGCGGCGGCGGTTCGTGCGCCGGCTGGCCGCGGCTGAAACAGGCCGTCTTTGTCATGGTGAGCCTGTCGACTGGTGCATTCGTCAACTGACTAACGGAACAGACAATGGGGCACGAGAGAATGGTGAATGGGCCCGCGGGCGGGGCGAGAAACGACGCCGGCGCACCTGAATACCGGCCTGGCCGGCAGCCGACTGACACGGCATAACCAGGCTGACACGGCAATACCAGACTGACACGGCATAACCAGGCTGACACGGCAATACCAGGCTGACACGGCAATGCTAGACTGACATAGCAATACCTGGCTGACACGGCAATACCAGACTGACATGGCAATACCAGGCTGACACGACAATACCAGCCTGGCCGGCAGCCGACTGACACGGCATAACCAGGCTGACACGGCAATACCAGGCTGACACGGCAATACCAGACTGACATAGCAATACCAGGCTGACATGGCAATACCAGGCTGACACGACAATACCGGCCTGGCCGGCAGCCGACTGACACGGCATAACCATGCTGACACGGCAATACTAGGCTGGCACGGCAATACCAGACTGACACGGCATAACCATGCTGACACGACAATACCAGGCTGACACGGCAATACCAGACTGACGCGGCAATACCAGACTGACACGGCAATACCAGACTGACGCGGCAATACCATCCTGACACGGTGTGAACGTCAACAGCACGGCCGGAGGTGTTGGGACGGTTCAGTAAGCCGTTTCGGACGGCGGCGGCGGGCCGCCTGCAAGCTGCAGGCAGCCGAATTGCCGCTTATTTGGAGCTCTGCTGACGCTATTTTCGTGTGGTGGATTCCGCCCCTCGTTCGAGATATCGGAAGCTTGCTGCCGGAGTCCGGGAAGCTTAGGCAAAGCCGATTTCGTAGTAGGAAAGCGAAAGCAAATCGTCACCTACAGGCGAGACCAGGATGGACAAAACAGCGAGGCGACGGACCATTACACCATTGCACACGTTATAAATTAGCGGGCATCACCGGAAACGATTCCGAAACTCGCACAATGATCCATATAATTTTAAAATATTTGGTTATATTATTTATTCCCAAAACAGAAACACTACATCCCGCGGCGGCGGGGTAGCCTTATTCGTCTCGAATACCCTTCTTCATCGCCCTATCTCCATTCCCAATGACCTGAATTTTATTGCAGTATCCGTCCAAATTGCACAACTAGAGCTTACTGTACTTTCCCTCTATCTTCCTCCTACGCATACACTATCTTTAGCTTCTGTAACCAATCTATTCGGTCTTCTCCCACACCCCTGTCTGGTGCTGGGTGATCTCAACGCCCACCACCAGGCATGGGGTTGTCACACCACAGCCCAGCGCGGACACCATATTGAAACACTCCTCAACACCCACAGCATGGTCTTTTCAAACGACTAAACACCCACACACAACACAGACATCGACCCGTTCCGCCCGTCTGCCATTGACCTCTCCCTAGCTTCAGCTTCTTTCTCACCCCTCTTCTCATGGCACGTTCAACCCGACCCCCTTTTTAGTGATCACCTTCCCATCCACGTCACCCTCGAACGCTCAGCCCAGTCTAGGGACCGTTTATTTATGTCCAACTGGAACGTTAGCAAAGCGAAATGGCCATTTTTTATCCCAGGAAATTGATAATCTTATCCCACCCCAGTCTCACCCCCCAATTTCGGCATTGCTCAATACCATACTACTCGCGGCAGAAAAGCACGTACCCAAAACTCGTCGCCCGCCCGACCATAAATCCGTGCCGTGGTGGAACGACGAGTGCAAACGAGCCGTCGCCTCACGGCGGTGGGCTGAGCGGAAAGTTCGGAAAAACCTCACAGTACAAAACATGGTAGAAGCCCGCGAGGCAAAACTACGCTGTCAGCAAATTATCCTTTCGGCCAAGAAACACAGCTGGCAACTCTACTCCAACACATTCACCCGTTTCACCCCCATCTCCCAAATCTGGACTCAACTTCGCTTCTTCTTCAATGGCAGAGCCCCACACCGCGCATTCCCACAACTGACAATTAACCAACAGCACATAACTGAGCCCACAGCCGTCGCGGAACACTTCGCCACTTATTACTCCGACATATCTTCCAACACTCAATACTCACAGCACACCACCTCATTCCTTCGCGACACTGTTGCTACTTGCCACTTCGACTCAGACGACAACTCCGAACCCTACAACGCACACTTTACCCCCTACGAACTAAATTTATCCCTCTCCAAGGTATCCAGTAGAGCTCCTGGACCTGATCACTTGACATATCTCTTCTTTCAAAATATCTCTGACTCTAGTAAATATAACCTCCTATCGGCACTAAATCAACTATGGACTGACGGCACTTTTCCACCCTCTTGGTCTACTAGTAGGGATTTCTAGGGATGATAATCCATATACCTAAGCCTTCCAAACCTCGACATCTCCCCTTTAGCTATCGTCCTATCTCTCTCACTAGTTGTGCTTGTAAAATTTTTGAGCGCATGGTCAATGGACGAATCAGAGTCTATCTCGAAAACAACAAAATTTTATCCCCCTTTCAGAGCGGCTTCCGACCGAGGCGAAGCACCGCTGACAACCTAATCGAAATTGTGGATTCAATCCAGCGTGGTTTCGGGAAAAAAATCCGAAACCATCGCCCTTTTTAGACCTAAAATCCGCGTTTAACAAAGTACACAGTTCTGCCCTTCGAATGAAATTACACCGTATTGGTATCAAGGGCAGAATGGCCACCTTTATCACCAACTTTCTAGAAAATCGCTCCTTCGTCGTCCGCTGCGGCAACATTCATTCCCGGCTCCACACTCTCGACGAAGGCGTCCCGCAAGGCAGCGTCCTATCTCCAACCCTCTGTCTTATCATGATCAACGACGTATTAGAACAACTTCCCCTAATTTCTCCCCTACTAAAATATTATCTCTATGCCGATGATTTGGCTATTTGGTGTACTCACCCATCGGCAGATTCAGCGAATCACGTTATCCAACTCGCCATGAATCACATTGATTCATGGTGCTCCCTTTGGGGGCTACAGATATCCCCCACTAAATCGGTCACTATGCTCTTTTCCCAGCTTCCCAGAGACATCCCGCCTAGCAAACCGCTCCGCTTTCGCGATCAAATTATCCCCCTCCAAACCTCCTTCAAATATCTCGGAATTATCCTCGACAAAGGACTTTATTTTCGCCCCCACATCACCTATATTAAACAGCGCTGCCCTGTTGGACTTAATCTCCTGCGCTGCATCTCCGGTCGCGACTGGGGTGCAGACAGGACGACTCTTACCAAAATGTACATTGCACTGATTCGTTCAATCCTGGAATACAATGCGTTTATCTACGATCATATATCTCCAACACTCACCAAGTCACTTGGATGCACACAAAATCACGCACTCCGCCTCATCACCGAAGCACACTGCACCACACCTACCACCAGTCTCCGGGGTGAGACCAACCTCCCTAGCCTACAACAACGCAGAACACTACAACTCGTTAGATACCACTTCAGGACAACAACACAGCTAAATCACCCCTCCAATGTCGCATGGATTAAACCCCCCGGTTCGGCGTTCCAAAAACAAAAATAAATACAGCATTGCCTTTCACTTGAAGCAGGTTCTCACATCCACACTGAAATTTCCGGAGGTTACCCCTGACCGAGTTCCCCCCCTTCTCCCATTTTGGCACATGAAACACCCAAACTCGAGTATCTCTTCAGGCGCAATAAAATCATGCTCACCCCCATCGAAGTCAAAGTTAAGTTTTTTGAATATCAAGAGGCCAACCACAACACACTTTATTTTACGCGGACGGCTCACGTACCAGCAATGGTACGGAAGCCGCCTGGTGCGGTGGGCCCGACACTGGTCAAACCAGATTAACACTTCACCATTCGGTATACACAGCAGAGCTAGTCGCCATACTCACGTTCCTCCAACACATCACTGCGCAACACATCACTACCCCTACAAGAATATGCACTGACTCACGATCCTCCGCGGACGCCCTCGCGGCACTGCACAACACCACGCACCCCACGCTCCACGCCATCAGACACCTCTACAATGACAACCACGCACACCTTCAGCTCACCCTGCTCTGGATCCCCGGACATAGGGGTATCCCGGGAAACGAAAGTGTAGATGGTCTCGCCCGCGCGACGATCGACCTCCCCGCTAACAATGGAGCTCCGGTGCCCCCCGGGGATCTTCTATCCCTCACAAATAATGTATGTAAAAAATATATTCAGGACTGCTGGTCACACAACACCACACACCTACACGCTATCAAGCCCACACTCTCCAGCTGGCCCTCCTCCAACCAGCACACGCGTTTGAACGAGGTGGCACTCGCCAGACTTCGCCTCGAACACACCAAATTGACACACGATTATATTTTTCATCGACCACACCGCCTTCCACTTTGTACACATGCCACGCACGCCTTACTGTCACCCATATCTTACTTAACTGTCCAGCATATGCTCCTCACCGTCGCGATATCATCCAGTATTTCACCAACATCCATTCACAACTTTCGCTTCGAGCTCTCCTCGGGAATGAGCACCCGGCACTCCTCTAGTTACTTTTCCGCTTTCTACAAGACACCACACTCTCCGAACTGATCTAAAGCCTCCGTTGAATTTACCTGATCCAAGCTAATATGATGTGAAGTTAAAAGTTATATGACACGCGCTACACTCCTCACTGGCTGTATGACTCCGCTCCACACCTCTTCCTCTCCGACGTCGCAGAACACATACATATAGGTTATCTCACACTAGGTAGACAGGAACCGATCCAATTTGGCCAAAACGGACGGATTTCCTTTTAAATTGCGCTTGGTTGTTTGCCTACGGGTCTTCAAAGCAGCTTGGTTTTCCCCTTTTTAGGGGTTTCCAAGCTTTAACTCCACATACACCGACACGTACAAGGTAGGGCCTGAATCCCACGACTCGCTCTGGGTGCCAGGCCTCTGCTTCGCTTCGCTTCAGGTCTCAGCTGGGCAGTGGAGCCTCTCCGTAGGCTGTGAAGCTGCCCACCCTCCAAATGTCCTTACATTGTTATGATTATATGTATGTATATATGTCTGAACATGCACCTGTTGCCATGTATGTATCGTCCTTCTACGCCATGTTTCTTGTTTGACGGCGTCTCTCCTTTCTTGCTTAATTGATATAACCGGATGTCACATAAGCCGGATTAACGTAATTCCTTCTTTAACGTAGCAATCTCTAGCAGATGGCACTTTGCCTCGGGCTAAAGATTTAGGGGGAAAACAATTAAAAGAAACTCCCAGCTCTCACGAATGCAGGACACAGGGAATAACGTCCAAACACAACAGCTGGGTCTCGAGTGGACGTTACACCCGCATTTCCAAACCCATTCCCATGTTACACCCATGTCCATGCCGTCCCAAGCGCATTCCCATGCCCTTTCTTTGGCAACTGCGCCGTCGCTTGTCGCCAGGCTGCGGTGCGATGTCGCAGGCGGCGTGTCACAGATCCGTGGCCAGATGCAGCTATTACGTGTCTGTTTGGCGTTACTTCGGCAAGGCCAGCTGATTATGCCGACATGGAGCCACACTCGGCTGTACATTGACACGCTGTGCTGATAGATAGGATACGTCAGCTGATGACGCCGACTGATGACGTCAAGTGATGACGTCATCCGATTACATCTGATGATGGCTTCGGCTGATGACGTCAGCCGATGCCGTCAGCTAATGACGTCAGTGGGCCGCATTCCGGCCTAATAGGCGTCGCTCAGCGCTTCTGTTGAACGCTTCTGTGAGCAGCATCAGCTGGTGGCCCCGCAGAAGCCGACAGCATGGCATGGGAAGAGGGCGGAGGGGGGGAGACCAGAGCGGTGCAGAGATGGAGACTCCAGTGGAAACGGTGTGGAGAGAGAACACTGTGGAGCGGATAGGGCAACCACAGTGGAACTCAAATGGGGACTGTGGTGGAGCAAAGATGAGAGCATCAGCAGAGCAGAGACGTGGATTACAGTGAAGCAAGGATGGGGACCGTAGTGGAACAAAGATGAAGGCCGCAGTCAAGCAAGGGTGGGAACCACAGTACAGCGAAGACGGGGACAGCAGTGAAGCAAGGATGGGACCGCAATGGAACAAAGAAGGGGACCAAAGTGAAGCGAAGCTTGGATCACTGAAGGAGATAGTGAGACAGCATTGGGAGGCATAGCTATAATGAGACCGTAGAGGATAGAGGGAAACTACAGTGGAGTAGATATGGAGATCGTAGCGAAGCAGGAAGGGCCACCGAAGCAGAAAAAAAGTAACTGCACAAAAATGTTTGCACAGGCACCAGAAGATCCTGAACTGGGTGAATGATCTAGGGAATTACAGAACTTCGAGAACACGCAAATGAAGACGGAAGGAAAAAGAACTGAATGGCAATCGAAAAATGTCAGAGGACTAGAGTAGTTGCGCAGAGAGTCGGCTTCTCTCTCTCTCTCCCTCCCATTATATCTCTCTCACTCTCTCTCTCTCTCTCTCTCTCTCTCTCTCTCTCTCGCTCTCCCTTCTATCTCTCTCTCTCTCTCTCTCTTTTTTTTCTTTCTTTTTTTCTCTCTCTCTCTCTCTCTCTCTCTCTCTCTCTCTCTCTCTCTCTCTCTCTCTCTCTCTCTCTCTCTCTCTCTCTCTCTCTCTCTCTCTCTCTCTCTCTCTCTCTCTCTCTCTCTCTCTCTCTCTCTCTCTCTCTCTCTCTCTCTCTCTCTCTCTCTCTCTCTCTCTCCCTCTGAGATAAATGCGTTACTTAAGCACTGTGCGGGCTAGGAGCTTCATCATATTGATGTAAAACGTGGATAATGATACGTAGCAGCCGACAATGCTGGACCTTCCGGACTCAGGGACGGGTGGGGAAGGCAAGTCACGTTGGAAGCCGTTTCTTTGCGATCGACACCACGTGTTTAATGTTGAATTTTGTCGTTGCGACTAGCAGTGTCGTTAGCCGCACGCTCGGCAGGTTCCGCTCGTGCTCGGCAGGTGCCGCCGCTCCGTCTGAGCGGCGGAACCCATCGCGTTAATCGCTCCAACGTAGCTGGTTAACGTGACACGTGCAGGCGACCTAGCCCCATAAGTGGGAATAGCAGCTACCTTTCCTTGCACACGGTGCTTTTCGTGTCCAATTATTCTTACCCCCCCCCCCCACACACACACACCGAATCAGTTACAAGCCTAAGTCTTCTTGTTTCGAGGAAGCAAGACGTACCGGGACACACGGTCACGTGTCGAAGCGACAAGTGAAGAATTGTGTCGCATGTGCCACACTGTTCTTTGTTGCATGGCATTGTATGCGCTGCAGTGTAACAAAGAGCGAAGTGAAACTGCAGGAAATCGGACCCAACAACACCGCTGAATTAAAAGCGAACCCAGCGATACTCGTTACACGAAATACCTGTTTGTGGATTCGGGGAAAATTGTTGGTAAGTCTTCTGTTCATTGCTGGTTGGATGAACAAACATGGGACATTTGGACAACTACATTCGTGGTATCGCCCTGGCTTAGAGTCGTTTCTACCAGCCTCAATTAAATCTGACTTGACATTGGCGTACCGTAACGTCACGCACACAATGCTGATCACTTTTAGGCGGCGTCTGACAGTCAGTTGGTTTTTGTTGTTCACAAATAACGAGGACAACTTGTCTTCATGCCCGCCAACTTGGAGCTCGCCGCACCCGTAGCCCGGGGTTGCAGCCGTGCAGCCCCGGGCTGCGGCACGTCCGACCATGGGCTACCACGAGCATACGGGGCTGTGAAGGGCGGCTGTGGACTGTGAAGGCGGCTGTGGACTGTGAAGGCGACTGTGGGCTGTGAAGGACTACTGTGAACTGCAAAGGGCGACTGTGGACTGTGATTACAACTGTGGACTGTGATTGCGACTGTGTAATGCGAAGGGCGACTGTGGGCTGTGAAGAGCGACTGTGGACTGTGAAGGCGGCTGTGGACTGTGAAGGGCGACTGCGGACCGTGACAACCCGTGGCAGATGTGACAGACTGTCAAGTCCCACTAATTATCGCGGCGGCCGTGACAAGCCAAGAAGAGGCCGCCCTTCTGGCCCATGGCAACAGCGGCAGGCGGCGACAGTCGGCTCCGAAGCCACCACTGGACACCGCACGCGCCGGCATACATCCGCATCGGGGGCGTTTTTGTTGGCCTTGTGAATGAGTCCCGGCTTTGTACCACAGCTGACAGCATGCAGCCGGCATGCACAAAATACCTGATGGCTCGACGGCAATTAGAAGTCGCTAGGCATCAATCAGCCGAGGGAAAAAACTGTAATTTACATTTTTCCGCGATGAGTCATAATGCGTCATAATGTGGGTACTGGTAGGCTCTGCGAGACCTCAGACAGGACCCAATCAGAGCCTCAATCGGCATTAATATGTAGGTCCGTTCCCATGCCTGACTGCATGCTTCCCCTTGGGTCTGGCTTCCTGTAATCGTATCATGGTAATAATCCGGAACCGATGTCAAACGGGACAGGCCATTATCATTTCATCGCCGGCTGACGCTTTGTTCGCCGAGCCCATTATTGCTGGCCAGGGAGTCGGGTTTTCCCGTGCCGCACTCCCCTCAGATGGCTTCACGGCGCCAGCATGATGTATTGTTGCCGACAACAAAACTCCGATGGCGCAAGCGCCGCTCAAGAGTACCGCCCCGCTACGCTACTGTTGCCCGTCACCGCCGACGGCGCCGCGCAACGTTACTGCTGCCGGTTACCGCCGCGCTACGCTTCTGCTGCCCATTTCCGCCAGGTTACGCTACTGCTGCCGGTTACCGCCGCGCTACGCTACTGCTGCCCATTTCCGCCGGGTTACGCTACTGTTGCCGGTTACCGCCGCGCTACGCTACTGTTGCAGGTTATCGCAGCGCTACGCTACTGTTGCCCGTCACCACCGACGTCGCCGCGCTACGCTACTGTTGCCGGTCACTGCCGCGCTATGCTACTGCTGCCGGTTACCGCCGCGCTACGCTAATGCTGCCGGTTACCGCCGACAGCTCCGCGCTACATGACAAACGGGCGACATCGCTGCTACAGGATTCACCACTCCCTGCGTCCGCTTTTACGTAGTGTTGCTGATTACACCCGGCCGGCGTCTGCCATATTTTCAATACCAGCCATCTGCGTGCATCCCAGAGAGAGAGAGAGAGAGAGAGAGAGAGAGAGAGAGAGAGAGAGAGAGAGAGAGAGAGAGAGAGAGAGAGAGAGAGAGAGAGAGAGAGAGAGAGAGAGAGAGAGAGAGAGAGAGAGAGAGAGAGAGAGAGAGAGAGAGAGAGAGAGAGAGAGAGAGATGCTGGGTCAGATCCTGGATCACTCCCGGGGAGAGCTGCTGGGTCAGATCCTGGTTCACTCCGGGGGAGATTCTGGATCAGATCTTGGACCACAACCGGAGAGAGCTGCTGGGTCAGATCCTGGATCACTCACGGAGAACGTGCTGGGTCAGATCCTGGATCACTTCCAGAGAGAGGTGCTGGGTCAGATCCTGGATCATGTATGTTATAATCCACTGCTTAGTACTGGTTTGGTAAATTGGTCGTCCTAAATTTGTCAACCGACTGCTTTGTCAAATTATAATTTCGATGCACTTCTTCTGGAGTGTGTGTGTGTGTGGGAGGGGGGGGGGGGGGGGGGTATGCTGGAAACCATATTGAGCGATGAACATCGACCCGGTGATACAGCCGTGCACAACAAAGCCGGGCTTTCATCGTGACTTCGACCCGGCGAGTCCATTGCTAAGTATGGACCAAAGTGAAACTTGAACCAATCTAAAGCACACATCCGCTTCAAACGGACTTTGCTGTTGATACATTGCAGCGTGCACTAAGGTGTTTTTGTTCTTTGCTGTGTTATTTGACCTGGCCTAAGACGTCATTCACGTCCCACCTCATTAGGTCATAGTAGGTCGTAGTCTGTGCCGGTCGTCCCGCCCTGACAAGACAGGGTTCAGGCGGTTACAGCAGCT
>JAOTOM010003037.1:0-45000 GCA_034440615.1 Ashinkailepas kermadecensis | reverse complement strand
TGCTTATAAATGGGGAATGACGCTTGTAGCAGATGCACTTGGCTGTGGACTCAGTGCCAGCCTTCGGGTATGTGATGCTGAAGAGATTGGCCCTGGTAGCCCATTGTGATCGATGATTTTTTTCCAGAGCTCAGGATATAAGATTGATTAGGAGGTATTCGTTTTTTTCCTTGCTCGTCGTATGGTATGTTCCCTTTATAGGCTTGAGGAAGATGGACCCATATGTCTCTTTAACCCAAATGTCCTCTATGTCCTTCATGGAAGGCATGTTCGGATCCGCTACATTCAGATCTTTTTCTGTACACCCTCACCACAACTAGGATGTCGACATCGACATGCTTTGGGATAGTATTTCCTATGCACATTTGCTGCATTTTGATAAAATGGACATTTAGCTCTGATGCATTTCATACCGTACATGTCAGGAACGGAAACGAGTCACGATATGCTTTTTGTATTTATATTTGTATTGTTATGAGCCCCATTTTCCCAATGATTGATGCAGTCAGCGGATAAAACAGGTCAGTCACACTAAATACAATTCATGTCACAGCAAATACAGCCAGCTGCTAATGTTGCAAATTACTTGACGTCGCATGCTATTGTTGTCCTCAGGGCAAGTGCTTAGGACATCCTAATCCGCCATCTTTGGGGTATCTAGGGTGACAGCATATACTGAAGAAGGAATCCCGCCCCAGGATGTCTCTGAAGCTTCTGGGTAGATGTGCCACAAAGACAATCACCGGTGATACGGAGCTCCTGGACCGGCCCGTCTTGGATCGACCGAGATCCATAGACTGATCACATTGGACCGGTACCGGCACGTGGCTATTTACCAAGGGCGCGCCAAAATTGCCAAAATTTCGGCACAGATAGCCGGCGAGGCTGATCGCCGTGGATGGAAGCAGGCCAGCATTCAGAAGTAATGACTTGGCGTGGTTCTTACCACATGGGGTCGGAGGGCGGTGAGGCGATGAGGCGAGCGGCCCGGGCAGAATCACAAAAAATACGGTGGGATAGCCTCGGCCAGTCACGAGCTGTTCAATCACAAAGGACGAAGCATGTCGTCACAGCCGGTATCAAACTTTTGCATCTTAGCTTCGGTCATATTTTGGGAGCAGAGGTCCAGACAGCGAACCGTTACCAACACTGCACGTCTGGCATGGCCGCAAATCCAGCATCCAAAACTTTTCACATGTTGGATCGGCGTCTGTGACACATGTACCTCGTAAATCAAGTCATTTCTTGTGGTGGCTGTGTCAAATTGTCTCCAACACATACAGATTGCTGGATGAAGCATGCCTGTCAAACCCGTCTACATGTATATGGACATGAACTTCTTGAGACGAACCCATGCCATTTCTAGCCTACAGCCACCTATATGGTTGTATGTCTATGCCTATATTGTAAGCCTATGCAAATGTCGCTGTCCATGTAGATGGAATGCAAGTTGGACATGCTCCCAAGAGCAGCCTGGCGAACATTCAGGTCGCCTGCGACTTCCATCCGACTGTCGACTTTCCTTTGCTTCCAGCGACGGGCTCTGACTGCAGATTTAGGGGACCATTATCCATCGACAAACAGCTATTTGGTCGCAGCCCCCAGCCTCCAGCCCCTAGCCCAGCAGCGCCCAGCGCCCAGCCCCCAGCCCCCAGCCCCCAGCCCAGCAGCGCCCAGCCTCAGCCACCAGCTCCGAGACGTCCTAGCTGCGGCCGTGACGCGTCCACCTGACGTCCTAGCTGCGGCCGTGACACGTCCACCTGACGTCCTAGCTTCGGCCGTGACGCGCCCTACGCGTTCACCAGTCCTAGCGGCCGTGACGCTCCACTGTCCTAGCTGCGGCCGTGACGCGTCCACCTGACGTCCTAGCTGCGGACCGTGACGCGCTCACCAGTCCTAGCTGCGGCCGTGACACGTCCACCTGCCGTCCTAGCTGCGGCCGTGACGCGTCCACCTGACGTCCTAGCTGCGGCCGCGACGCGCTCACCAGTCCTAGCTGCGGGCCGTGAATCGCTCGTCAGCCCATCGCTCACACGGGGCGGACGGTGGCGTGCCGCAGACCGTCGCCTCGGGGCACGCCCGGGGCCACCGTCGACCACAGTCGTGTCGTAAAATCCTCATCTCTGACGTGATGACCGGCCGGAAAGCGGTTACGGCCGCGGGCGGCGCCGGAGGCAGCCGTGTTTTCGCCTGCGGCATAATACCACATACAACACACAAGGCTGCGGCATAATACCACACACAACACACAAGGCTGCGGCATAATACCACACACAACACACAAGGCTGCGGCATAATACCACACACAACACACAAGGCTGCGGCATAATACCACACACAACACACAAGGCTGCGGCATAATACCACATACAACACACAAGGCCCCGTCTTATTACCACATACAACACACAAGCCTGAAGAATGATACCACACACAACACACAAGCCTGACGAATGATGCCACACACAAAACACAAGGCTGCAGCATAATACCACACACAACACACAAACCTGACGAGTGATACCACACACAATACAGACCAAGGTCAAAGCAAGGTCAGATCAGGTCCAACCATCGCCATGTCATACCAGCTCTGGGTGAACTGGATTCACTAGCGATTATGGCTCCACCCGGGGCATGACTACCTCGGTGGAAAGAGCGCCGAGAGCGACCCGCACCCGGCTGGCCAGCATGGTTGGGAGTGCGGGCGGCATTACCATTGGCTTCAGACATCGATCGTGGATAGTGGAAGGCAATGACTGCATGGTAGAAATGGCGACTCATCCGAGCAGTCTTGATGAGAGAAAACAAAACGGGAAACGTGGATTTTCTGTATGCAATCTAGGCCACTTTGTAGTCAAGCTCATCCCGCCGCATTCATTTCAACCTTGGCGGGGCGGGGGAGGGGCAGAAAACTCATTGTTTGTACAGGGAACGTGAAGGAAGCCATTTGGTGGAGCGACGCAAGGATCGACGGAATGCTGACACCAAGCACCACAGGCTCTCTACGAACTCATACCGACTCGAAGATATTCGCAGAACAGACAACAACATTCGCTTGTGTTCTCCACTTTCGAAACTTCCCACGCGTGCGGCCGTGTTCACGCAACTGGTCCGTGACGCAGCTGACGACCACGGCTCACGGTGGCCACGGCTCACGGTGGCCACGTCTCACGGTGGCCACGGCTCACGGTGGCCACGGCTCACGGTGGCCACGGCTCACGGTGGCCACGGCTCACGGTGGCCACGTCTCACGGTGGCCACGGCTCACGGTGGCCACGGCTCACGGTGGCCACGGACGGCTCACGATGGCCACGGCTCACGGTGGCCCTCCGCGTCCGTCGTCTCACTCAGCTGACGCAGCCGAATTTGCAGCTACAGACCCACATCGGCAGCTGCAGCCGGTCCGATCGCGACGACGGCCGCTTCCCACGCCAGCCGCCGGCCGGCTGCCACCAGCTGTCAGCCAGCTGTCGGCCAGCCGCCGTACGGAGGAGAGCCGTCGTCAAGTGCAGCCGATGCAGCACGCTCATTAGCCGCGCATCCCCGCTAATGGCGACGACAGCCGACGGATAATACGGCCGTCCGACTGCCGATAATGGCCGCCATGTGCCGACGCAGGCGCCACTTGTGCCCCATCACGGCCTCGGCCGGGCCGCAGGCGCTGCCGCCGGAATTACGCGGCCGGTGCGCCGTTCCGGCCACCCCTGCGCCGGCCGCCCGGTGCAGATTATGGCCGCCGGCTGACCTTCCGCCAGTTCCGGCCGCCGCGCTCGCTCGGGGAGTGTTCTGTGTGCTGATTTGAGAGGAGCCGTTCTCCCCGCGGACGTATCGTAATTTGCCGTAAATTGCACGAGGTGAACGGCACTCAAGCGGGCTGACGTGACAATATGAGTGAACAAAGTCCAAATGCGATATGAAGGCAGGCATCAGAAACGGACATGTACGTTTGGCAATTCCTGGTGATCAGAATAAGGTTGGGTCAGCTTTCATTCCGCCAAAGGTGTCTTGTTCTCCGGCGCGGCGATTTGTACACTGATCTGTTCTGGTGCCGCGGAAGTCCGTATTACGGCGACAACAGCCGATAATTTATCATATTTGGGCCATATTCGGCATGTTGGATTTTCATTACAAGAGGGTCTACGGTAATGCTCAGAAGCGACTGCATGCTCGTCAATGAATACACTTGCAGAACAGTTGCACTTGTCCCAATTGCTTCATTATACAATAGTTCCCTGCTTTGCTACCCAACGCACTTCTTTGCTGTCGAAACCATTCTTTGAAGTTGTTCGTACGTATCTTTGTACTATAATTGGCTCATATTTCGGCATGACCTTAATAGCACGTTATATTTCACGGCTGCAACGCAACAAAAAGCAAATTTCGTACGGTGAGCTTCACAGTAGCCGACATCTAGCGCCAGGGATAAACTTTTTATGGGCTTGATAAAGACCTAGATCATACAGAGACATTGGCAAGACGCATTATTACTGATAATTCGATCTATTTTTGTACCATGTCATCTACACTCGAGGTCACAATCATCCCGGCATGAAAAATGCATCTGAGTACATTAAACATAAAAACGAGGCCAGCACAAAGATATTCACCAGAATAACGGACCATCGGGCGCGGTAAACAAGCGAAGGCAAGTGATCAAAGCACTGCTTAGTCGAATTTGGCTCCCTTTAGATCAGTCATAATAGGCCTTTCATGTGATATTGCCATTTTCTACCAAACATTCATGACAGGCCACAGCAGCTTCAGATCCCCCAAATGCTATCATTAAAAGCTTTTATGAAGCTCGTGAACGCCTTATGGCTTCAAAGCGAGGCTTCTCGACAACGATGACGATGTGCTGCCAACAACTGCACCAACTGGCGGAGTGTCAGCGTAGTATCCGGCTGCGGAACCCATGGTAAACTGTGGAATCCATGCTAACCTGCGGAATCCATGATAACCTGCTGAATCCATAGTAAGCTATGGAGTTCATGGTAAGCTAATCCATGGTAAGCTGCGGAATCCATGCCAATCTGCCGAATCCATGCTAACCTGCGGAATCCATAGTAAGCTACGGAGTCCATGTTAAGCTGTGGAATCCATGGTAAGCTGTGTAATCCATGGTAAGCTGCGAAGTCCATCGTAAGCTGCGAAGTCCATGGTAAGCTGTGGAATCCATGGTAAACTGTGGAGTCCATGGTAAGCTGTGGTATCCATGGTAAGCTGTACAGGCTCGGAACACAACGCCTACACAAAGCCTTTTCTCTCAACGCAGGATGTGAGCACTTCAGATGTCGGGATGGAAATTGATAAAACCTAAGGCTTATATAATAGTTTTAGCTCGGACTGAACAAAGAAAAGCATAAAATGCTGCAGCACAAAAAGAACAGAGTGAAAAGTTTCACTAGCATCACTGTCTGACTGTGATGGGCCGCGGCAAGCCGGGCCGAACCAACCCGGATCAAGCCGGGTCGGGTCAGGTCGGCTCAAGCCGGGTCGGGTCAGATCGAATCGGACCGGGTCGAGCTTGACCAGATCGGATCTGTCACGCTGATGTTGTTTTAGTGCACGCAGAGCAGCGGACTCGTTCGGACCTCGCCGTCTAACGTAGGTGCAAATTCAGGCAACCTAAGGTGAAGATTACGGGAATAACTTTCCAACTGCCTTGGTGTGGCCTTCATCTGAAGTTATTCACGTGCAGCCTAACGACTACGTACAGATTCCATTACGCGAGGTTCATGTGGAGCAAATACACGGCATAATGGATGCAAAGGCTGCTAGCATTCCCAAACTATGGTATGCATTCATAAGTGAATGGCAACATGGCATTCACTAGAAACATAGACGAATGTGCTGCTGCTTCTTATCACGTGTGGACGTCACGAAAGGAAGAATAGTCTCCTTGTCGCAGCATTGCAGAATTTATCAAAACATAAAATCATGAAGTCATATAGTTTGCAGGCTTAATAAGAACAATAAGGGCCCACATGGATTAGGCTCATGACGTGATGGTACTATAGGAAAATAAAACAGATTAAAACCTTAAATCAATGCAATACCTGATTTCTGGAAGAAAAAAAACGATCTGCCCTATTGTGCTACCTTTGGCAACCTCTTCAGGACCAAATGCCCGAGGCCGGTTCTGAATTCACAGCCATGTACACGTGCTACTAACAAAATTGTACCTTTATAATACGCACCATCTGAGACACCTACAAATATCAGTCCCACCACATTCACCTCTATGCCCATCTTCCTACTGCACTCCAATTCATATTCCCCTACTGCAAAATTTATAGTTCAAAAATAAGATTCTTGGATGTAATGAATGCATCCACCCTGTTGTTAAGCACCTTCAATGGGCGACTCTCAATTACACCACCAGGTAGCCTACACCATTAACCGGACATTGACCAGGCTTCTCAGCCGCACACCATTGATCGGGGAGTGACAAATATTACCCCCTGCTCATCTCAAGAGCGACTGGGCCGATGGTAAGGACCCCAGCGTCAATCGATAGTCCATCAATAGTCAATCAGCCGTGGCGAGAGGTGTCAGGGAATATCAGAAATTGCGTTTTGAGTGCGTGCTGTGGCCGTCCTGCGACTGGCGATCCGGCCCCTCCCCCCGCGCCGGCAGCTCGGCGGATCAGACTTGACGCCACCAGACCTCGGCCCATGCCGGGCCAATACCACCCTTTGACCGAAAACGTGTTGGCGTTTAGCTGTCCCACACCTTCACTTGTATATCCTGAATTGATGCCCCTTCAGGACGCCCTAAATTGCAGAGCATCATTAAGATTTGAATTATCTAAACCTATTGCTATCTTAAGATAGCAATCAGATCATTCGTTAATGTCCTGCAAATAGGAGAAGTGGCCCCAAATGGCCTAAATTGGCCGGAACCTACTGTCGCTGACCTGACCTCAAATACAAAACCGATGTATATATGTCTTGGAGGCACCGCCCAATTGTGCTAGCGTAGCAAGTTTCATTTCAACATATCTTCATGCGTATGAGTCATCGATCCTCAAACATTGTTTGATATGGTCCTATTTGACCTGAGCTAGGTCAATGACCTTACATAACCTGAGGTTGAAATTTTCACGTCAGCCGCAAAAATAATGAAGAAAAAGGCATTAAAAATCGTGCGGCGCTCCGCTCCTCTGTTTCTCCGCTCTGGCGGGAAAATCCTTAGTGGGCCCTTAGTAAAAAGAGCCCCGGAGACTGGTCTAGCCATTCTCCAATCCAGCGTAGAACATTTTCTTCAGCATTCTCCTGTTACCCCAGCTAATGAATTCAACGCTTGTGTAGGAGATTATCAAGAAAATACTAAAACTAGGTACCCTATGTCTATTCTACTTCCATTGTCAACTTTCCTAGTTACATACTCCGTGAATACCAGCATGTTAGTTGAATGTCGCATTTGTGATTTGCTCATGCTTTTCGGGCAACAGGGACTAGATATGCTTATTAAAGACATCACATACAATTAATAATTCAGCCGCCAATCGGTGACGGCGGGTCGATTTTGCATGGTAATTTCACGTCGGAGGTTGTCGTGCGCCGTCAACCTACATGGCAAGCCTGGCCAAAAGTCTTCAAAGTCCAGACGCACAGTCAAACCAAACAAAATAATGTCACACTCCGAGATTTGAGCCCCGACCCTCACCGGGCATATGATAACGAACTGCCCCTCTCCCACCAAGTCCCCACTGTCTCCGAGATTTGAGCACCGACCCTCACCGGGCATATGATAACGAACTGCCCCCTCTCCCACCAAGTCCCCACTGTCTCCGAGATTTGAGCCCCGACCCTCACCGGGCATATGATAACGAACTGCCCCCTCTCCCACCAAGTCCCCACTGTCTCCGAGATTTGAGCCCCGACCCACACCGGACATATGATAACGAACTGCCCCTCTCCCACCAAGTCCCCACTGTCTCCTCCAATGTGTCTGGAAATGTTGCGAGCTTCAAGTACTATGCCCACAGCTCGGCTATGTTCATGTCCGTCAGCATCCCTACCTAGCAAGGCCTGGTGCAATTGTTGGACCTCAGAACATCTTGGCTGGCAATGGCATACCTCGTCAGTCACGTCTACCGCAGGAGAATCAGCTCAAGGATTCACGTTATGCAATGCAGCGAAACGTAGTTGAATTCGCATTTTCAGAGCAAATGAAATTTTGAGGTGGATTTTTCGTCCGCCTCGCGCAGTCGCCAACTTGCTTCTGTCTCCTTGACGCCGATCACGCCTTACCAAAGGCTTGACGTCACTTGGATGTCACATGTACGGACTGAGCGTCACATGGGCATGGGCGTCACATGGATGGACTGAGAGTCGCATGGACATGGGCGTCACATGTGCGGACTGAGAGTCGCATGGGCATGGTCGTCACATGTGCGGACTGAGAGTCGCATGGACATGGGCGTCACATGGACGGACTGAGTGTCACATGGGCATGGGCGTCACATGTGCGGACTGAGAGTCACATGGACATGGTCGTCACATGTGCGTCACATGTATGGACTGCGCGTGGCGTGGACATGGACCTCACAGTGACGGGCTGAGCGTCACATGGACTGGTCGTGGCTGGGCTTCGCTGTTGTCCAGCCCCTTCTCCTCGAGCCCCTTCCCCTCCAGCCCCTTCTCCCCGTCGCCCGCCTCCCCCGCGGTGGCTCAGATCGGCCGGACTCACGCACGGCCGCCCGGGCGCCCGCCGAGGACCATATTGGTTTTTGGGATTCGGCGCGCGGCGGGGTGTCAAATGACGGGGACCTCCTGCCGCCGGCCGGCGGGCTTTGTGCAGAAAATGGCCATGATACCGTCGCGCGCGGCAGGGGCGGCGCACGGGGCCGGGGTCGGGGCGTGACCGGCCCGGCTCGGCAGAGATTACCAGCCGGCACGGCCGGGCGGCAATCGCAGGCGGCGGCCGGCTGTGATTACCGGCGAGCGCGGCCGCCTCGTAACGACCGCAGAGCGGCCGCGGTCGGCGCGGCGCCGTCGGCCGGCCGGCGAGCGGCCCACGCCGCCGACCGCGCCGCCCCACCGCACGCATCGAAACGTGGGAACGGGCGGGCGCGGCGCGGCCGATTGCGGGGCATGGCCGGCGTCGCGTCGCCGCCTGGAAATCGGTGCGGCGGTGGGCTCGCGCGCCGACGACGGCCGCTTCCGGCGCGGCCGCTAATGACGCGGGCGATGACGTGGGCGCGCGCGTCATCAGCGGCCGTGCAGGACGGACCCGCCGTGGCCGGTGTCATCAGAGCCGGACCGCCGGCGCGATCTTGTCGGCCGCCGCACGCGCGCGGCGGACGGCACGTTTCCGGCGGCGCGATTTGGCGCCGCCTCGAGACGGCCGCGGGCATTTTCGGCCGTGTCGACGCCGCCGCGCCGGCCGTGACGGAGTCGCCGTCGCGATCGACGCGCGCACGTCGGCACGCGCAGAAGAGCGCGCTGACGCCGCGGACATAGCCAACGGACGGCCGGTATGCGGGCCGCGTGTTTGCCATGATTAGAGCGGCGCGGCTGCTATCTTGCCACGTCGGCCGGCGTGACGCGCCCCGCTAAGCGCGTCCGAGAGCCGCTTCGGCAAACACAATTTCACCGTCGGCACACAGGCGCGCCGTGTTCGACTGCGCCTTGTCCGACGTTCGCCAAACATAATTTCATTTGAGCACACACGCCGGCTCGGGCCGGCGCGCCGCCGCTGCAGGACGCTGCCGACTGATAAACAAAAGCGCGCCAACGGCGAACGCGCGCCAACGGCGAACGCGCGCCAACGGCGAACGCGCGCCAAAGGCGAACGCGCGCCAACGGCGAACGCGCGCCAACGGCGAACGCGCGCCAACGGCGAGCGCGCGCTTCAGACCGGCTGAGGAGAACAGCTGCTGGCAGCTGTCCTGTCACGGTCAGCCGATTAACAGCTTGCAGCCGGCAGACAGCTGACTGACGCAGCCGGTCGCTGAAGTACCTCCTAGAAATTGCTCGGCTGATCCCCGCACTATTTTGAGCTAAATTGGAGGTATCTCATAAGAGAGGAAAACTGCAGCTAAGTGTGAATAGGAAAATAGCCACGCAATGGAGATGCAGTCCCAGAGGTCAGTCGTGAGCGATGATTGTGGTCAAGGCAACCAAAGGAAATGCCAATCGCATGATCAGCATCGCAATTGATGACATCGATACGCCTCATACAACTTCGAAGATGAAACTTGCTTTGTGGAAAGAGGGCGTGATTGCATGCAGACTGCTTACGTTGTTTAAGCGAAGGCGTAATGCGTTGTAAGAACACATATGTGGCCAGAATGGGACGAGTGATGCCCTATACACTTGATTATTATGTGAATCTATTTATTTCTGGCTTGAATCACAATGCGATTCAAGAAAATGGTGCCCACGTGACATGAGTAGCTCCCAGGGTGGCCGTTTCCAGTGTCAGTGGCGGCTCGGGTGGTGCAGTGGTGACAGACTGGACACGTGGGTCGTGCCCCGAGGTGGCAGTTTTCAGTGTCAGTGGCGGCTCGGGAGGTGCAGTGGTGACAGACTGGACACGTGGGTCGTGCCCCGCGGTGGCAGTTTCCAGTGTCAGTGGCGGCTCGGGAGGTGCAGTGGTGACAGACTGGACACGTGGGTCGTGCCCCGCGGTGGCAGTTTCCAGTGTCAGTCGCGGCTCGGAAGGTCCAGTGGTCACAGACTGGACACGTGGGTCGTGCCCCGCGGTGGCAGTTTCTAGTGTCAGTGGCGGCTCGGAAGGTCCAGTGGTCACAGACTGGACACGTGGGTCGTGCCCCGCGGTGGCAGTTTCCAGTGTCAGTGGCGGCTCGGGAGGTGCAGTGGTGACAGACTGGACACGTGGGTCGTGCCCCGCGGTGGCAGTTTCCAGTGTCAGTGGCGGCTCGGGAGGTGCAGTGGTGACAGACTGGACACGTGGGTCGTGCCCCGCGGTGGCAGTTTCCAGTGTCAGTGGCGGCTCGGGAGGTGCAGTGGTGACAGACTGGACACGTGGGTCGTGCCCCGCGGTGGCAGATCCAGTGTCAGTGGCGGCTCGGGAGGTGCAGTGGTGACAGACTGGACACGTGGGTCGTGCCCCGCGGTGGCAGTTTCCAGTGTCAGTGGCGGCTCGGGAGGTGCAGTGGGGACAGACTGGACACGTGGGTCGTGCCCCGCGGTGGCAGTTTCCAGTGTCAGTGGCGGCTCGGGAGGTGCAGTGGGGACAGACTGGACTGGACGACTGCAGTACAGCACAGAGTCGCTCCCGCAGGTGTACGTGTCGTGATCTCGGGGGTGTCGCCAAGGCGGCCGGCCAGATTGGATGCCGGCCGCAGGTCGGCTGTTGTGGCTCCGTCCGTGCGACACGAACGCGTCCGTCGCCACGTGCCAGCCACGTGTCAGCTACGTGACCGCCACGGGGCTCACGGTGCGGGCGGTTGGGCCGGGGTCAGCCGGTCGGGTCCGGTGGCAGGACGGGCTTGGTGTCGGTGAGGTCGAGTGTGGCTGTGTAGCAGGACGGGCTTGGTGTCGGTGTGGCCGGGTGTGGCTGGGTAGCAGGACGGGCTTGGTGTCGGTGGGGTCGGGTGTGGCTGGGTGGCAGGACGGGCTTGGTGTCGGTGAGGTCGAGTGTGGCTTGGTGGCAGGACTGGCTTAGTGTCGGTGTGGTCGGGTGTGGCTGGGTGGCAGGACGGGCTTGGTGTCGGTGTGGCCGGGTGTGGCTGGGTGGCAGGACGTGAGGCGGCAGCTCCGTGACCCGGTCGGGTGTGGCTGGGTGGCAGGACGTGAGGCGGCAGCTCCGTGACCCGGTCCGGTGTGGCTGGGTGGCAGGACGTGAGGCGGCAGCTCCGTGACCCGGTCCGGTGTGGCTGGGTGGCAGGACGTGAGGCGGCAGCTCCGTGACCCGGTCGGGTGTGGCTGGGTGGCAGGACGTGAGGCGGCAGCTCCGTGACCCGGTCCGGTGTGGCTGGGTGGCAGGACGTGAGGCGGCAGCTCCGTGACCCGGTCGGGTGTGGCTGGGTGGCAGGACGTGAGGCGGCAGCTCCGTGACCCGGTCCGGTGTGGCTGGGTGGCAGGACGTGAGGCGGCAGCTCCGTGACCCGGTCCGGTGTGGCTGGGTGGCAGGACGTGAGGCGCGCCGGCATATTCGCGCGGCGCCACACGCGGCGAGCGTTGGACGGCCGCGGCAATTCCGGCGCCGGAACGGCCGCCGGGCACGCGGCCGGCCGCGTCGATCTGTTCATTACTGCCGCCGGCGGCGCCGGCGCCGGTCCGCTCATTGTTGCCACGTCTCGAGGCCCGCGGCGCGCCACATTGTTGGCGCCTTATCAGGCTGGCGCGAGCGCGCGCACAACCCAGCGCACAATGCGCTCCCTGGCCGTGGCGCGCCATTCTTCCGAACCACGGCGGCCATTGTTCCAGGACGCGTCGCCAGTATAAATCGCGCCAAAGGGCCGGCGGCTCGGCCGATTATAATGCGAGGCGGCGGCCCGTGCATTTGTATCCGTGTTTGGGTTTTGTTGCCGGCCATACATTGGTTTTGTGCAGAACTTCACAGTGGCGGCGGATGTTCGCATCTAATAAAATGGGAATATGACGACCATATTTGGTGTAGTCAGTAACAGAAACGGAAATGCGTTTTGTGTAGGTCAGGGAAATATAGTGCACGATTCCTCACTAGCCGCCGTCCCAGAGCATGTGAACAAGCCCATAATGTATATGTACTGTATATACATATGCACCGGTAAGGTAAGCCAGACTATGGACAAACTGCTATCTCGACATATGACGATAGCTACCAAAATATGCTGATCGGAGGTGTACATAACCTCCACAGGTCATAACCTCTACAGTTCGTAACCTCCACAGTTCATAACCTACACAACTCCGATGCGGCCGTAACCTCCACAGCTCACAACCTCCACAACTCCGAAGCGGTAAAACCTCCACAGTTCATAACCTCACAACTCCGAAGCGGTCATAGCCTCCACAGGTCACAACATCCACAACTCCGAAGCGGTCATAACCTCCACAGTTCACAACGTCCACAGATTCAAGAATTTCATAAGTTCCTAGAAACATCATTTCAGCTAGATATCGCTAGGTAACAGCACGGTCTAGGTACTATGTTATGTTATGTTATGTTAGGTTAGGTTAGGTTAGGTTAGGTTAGGTTAGATTACTATACTTCAACGTTCAATCTCATGATATTCATTCGATATTCCTTGAGATAATACCTAGACCGTGCTGCTACCTAGCGATGGCTAGCTGAAGTGACGCTTCTTTGAAATTATGGAATTCTTGAATCTGTGGAGGCTGTGAGCTGTGGAGGTTATGACCGCTTCGGAGTTGTGGATGTTGTGACCTGTGGAGTTTATGACCGCTTCAGAGCTATGGAGTTTATGAACTGTGGAGGTTATGACCTGTGGAGGTTATGACCCGCTGTCATCCTGATCTGCTCTAGCCGACGACTCAAACAAGCTGAATGCAAACTCGAACAGCATACAATGAACGCGAAGCGCGGAGGAACTTGGTTGAGTGCAGCTCCACCTTGTGGGAGAGAGCGCAAATCAAAACAGACGTCTACCCGGCGCCGTCCGTCGTCAACAATCTGACCGGAGCGCGGCTCGCCACAGCCGTCACAGCTCGTCACAGCTCGCCACAGCCGTCGCAGCTCGTCACAGCTCGTCACGGCCCTCACGGCTCGTCAGAGCCGTCACAGCTCGTCACGGCCGTCACAGCCATCACATCTGTCACAGCTTAGCGCAGCCGTCACAGCTCGTCATAGCCGTCACAGCCGTCACAGCTCGTCACAGCCGTCACAGCCGTCACAATATGCACTTGGCGCCACTGCGAGCCGCTTGTGGCGTCGCCGCGCCGTCCCCACCGCACGCGACAACGTCGCAAACGTTCCAGGGCTAACGTCGCAGGACGTCGCCAAGTGAGCGTTCCTCTATCGCGCGTTCCTCTTCCTCTATCCTTGGCGTCGCTATCGCGAGGGCTGGGTACCGGGCAGGGCAGCCGTCAGATCAGCCGTGAAAGCAGGGCCGCCGTGAGGTCAGCCGTAAGGTCAGCCGTGAGGTCAGCCGTGAGGTCAGGGCCGCTATAAGCTCAGCCGTAAGGTCAGGTCAGCCGTGAGGTCAGCAGTGGGCGCAGCCGCTGACGCATGTGTCTCGACAGCCTGGCGCGTCAGAGACATGGGCCAACTTGGACGAGAGCCACTCGGTCAGCGACTCAAGTGTCCGGTCAGCCCTGTGACGTGACTGCTCCAGACTTTGTCCTCTCGTGTGGCTGACGGGCGCGCCTCAAGTGCCACACGCTCGCCGGCGGCCGCTCGTCTCACTTGAACAAGCACTTGGCGCGCGGGCCGTCGTAACCTTTACCGAGATCTCAGCGCCGCCGATAGACAAGCGGGCTGTGGCGGGCGGGGGAAGATACGCCCGGCCGCCTCGAGTGGTTACGCCGGAGGCGTCGCACGCACTGACACCCCACCCCACCCCAGACTGGGACTGGGAGGGCATGGGACTGACTGGGAGGGCATGAACACACCCACCGACTGTTGACTGGGAGGGCATGAACACACACACCGAGTGTTGAGTGGCCGGACGTACTGGATCCAGTTCCCTCAGTCCGCGGTCGCAACCGACGAAAACACCCCCATAATTCAAGTCGGCCGCCGGCAGTTTCCAATTACCCTTATTATTCCGGCCACGTTTTCCGTCCCGATTATGTAGTTTCGTGTGATCTTGGTCGAATGTGTTATTAAGCGTAATTGTGCGGTGTGTGTCATTGGCGATTATCACCGGCTGGCCGACCGACGGCGACCACCACAGCCGTAACTATCGCCGGCTGGCGATATTTCTGCACCGATGCCTAACCCTCAAACGACGTGCCTGGCCCGACACAATACGCCAACTACCCCATCAGGGTCATGGCGCATGCGCAATAACGCACGGCTGACTGGCTAACCACACTCGGCTGACGTGTCACATGGGTCGTGAGGGCCTCTCGTTACTGCACGCACGGCGAATTTTAACGCTTCCTTCTCCGTTGCGCAGCATGCGAGTGCGATGCTTTGCTTTTCATGTGAGACTTTCTGCAAAATGTGTGCGGACGCAGGAGCCGGCTCGCGCTTTTGCGACGGGCTAATTTTGACATATGTGTGAAGACGAATATGCATCAGTGCGCGGCGAGTGCACGTGTGAGTCACACGTGCACGCTGCGTCGGCAGGCGAGGAAATAAGCAGCCGCCTGCAAGGCAACACCCCGGCTCGACGCCGCCACGGCGCGCTAATGTATAAATGCATGTCCGCAACCGTAGATCCGCAATAGGCTTAATGAAAGCTAATGCACAACCGCGGCGGCGGCGGTCTCGCTTCCAAGGCCGCACGCGCAGCGCCGAGTTCGGCTGGCCTCGGTTCGTTATAACCGGCGCACCGCGGGCGGACGGCCGACTCAGCCGCCATTTAGCGGGGCGCGGGGCTGCCATCCATCACGGCCCAGGCGAGTCATGGCGACCACGCGGCCCCGCCACCCCGCCGCCCAGCTCAAGGCGACGTTCATGGCGCGCCCCGACCGCCGCGACACTCGTGGCGCCGCACAGGGCGGGCGGCGCTCGTGGCGCACGTGTCCGTCCAGCAGCGTACACGAGGGGCAGCGTGGCGCAGCAAGTACACTACAACTCTCAACATCTAGATGTACCGCGCCCAACCCTCGCCTTCAGCACCGTAACGTCACACACACTATAACGTAAGACTCCTGTAATATAAATATACACTTGCCTTACACTTCCTTACAAAACCCAATAGCTTTAAAGGCGGCGCAAATGAGCTCTATGGTCAGGCACACCTCTAAACACGACCCCACCCCCTCTACGATCCGGCACGCCTCCAAAAACTTTCCTCCTCTATGGTCCGGCACGCCTCTAAACACCCCTGGTTGCGAGCAGCTCGGCTGGGCCGCGGCAGCCGGCGCTGCGTGTGCAGCCGACAGCTGCCGGCGCGGCCGCCCGTCACGTGCTGCACGTCAGCTGGGCGTTAGCGCGTGTTTTGCCGCACCGACCCGGCCGCTACGTGCCGGCCGCAATTGAGAACAGTATCGCGCTATCTGGCGTTTTCAGGAAACGGCACGAACCGTGCGGCCGCCTTATCTCGACGTCGGCGACGGCGGGCCACAATGCGGCGCCGCGCGGCAAAAAGCGCCGCACATCGCCAGCGCCGCGCATTGTGGCGTCCTCAGGCTGTGGGGGCCATTGTGACGCTCCCCGGGCATTGTGACGCTCCCCGGGCATTGTGACGCTCCCCGGGCATTGTGACGCTCCCCGGGCATTGTGACGCTGCACGGCCATTGTGACGCTCCCCGGGCATTGTGACGCTCCCCGGGCATTGTGACGCTGCACGGCCATTGTGGCGTGCTCGGTTATTGTGACGCTCCCCGGTTATTGTGACGCCCAGCGGCCATTGTAAGGCTTCCCGGTTATTGTGACGCTCCCCGGTTATTGTGACGTACCCGGTTATTGTGACGCCCAGCGGCCATTGTAAGGCTCCCCGGTTATTGTGACGCCCCCCGGTTATTGTGACGTACCCGGTTATTGTGACGCCCAGCGGCCATTGTAAGGCCTCCCGGTTATTGTGACGCTCCTCGGTTATTGTGACGCCCAGCGGCCATTGTAAGGCTTCCCGGTTATTGTGACGCTCCCGGTTATTGTGGCGTACTCGGTTATTGTGACTTCTCTGGTTATTGTAACGTACCTCGCTGTCTTGATGCCTCGCCTAGTCGTGATGTGCCTGGTTATTATGCATTTCCTAGCTACTGTGATGCTCACAGTTATTTTAATATCCCGGTTATTATGATGTAGCTGGCTATTATAGTGTCTCCGGTTATTATTATGTGCATGGTTGTTACGATGTCCGTGGTTATTATGATCGCCGTGTTTTTTATGATGTCCCTGGGTATTATGACTTAATTTCGAATTCAACCGCAAGCAAAATAGATTTCAACGCTTTTGCTCTGCGCGCACAGCTGCAAGTATACCGCCAAACATTCAGTAATTTTCGTCCCAATATTGCATTTGCGTGGCTCATGTGTAGCTCACGAACGGCTCAGTGTTTTGTGACACTGAGCCGTGTCACAACGGCTCAGTGTTTTGCCTTGTGACAAACGGCAAGGCACACTGCCTTGCCGTTTGTCACAGCGCGCAGCATGCTTATTTATGCACGGCCAGCTCAAGTTGAAACATGCAGATTAATATATTCAAATGTGAACACATCTGCACATTTATTAGCATGACAGTTCAGCCGAGAGGGTTACAGGCAATCTGAACAGCGCGTGCTCCGGTAGCCAACATGGAGCCATGAAATGTGTCACCGTGCATCGCAAATGAGCCTGTTTAATTGGATGACTCAAATGTCCACACAGCCAGGCCGTGGCGCAATGCCACCATGTCACACAACTGTCAGTGCTCGTTAGTGGTTCGGCTGGGCCAGCATGTGGCACTGTCGCTGCGGCGGTCTGTCGTGGCACGTCGTCACAGTTGTGACGGGCACCACACTGTGACGCCCGGGCTGTGGCGGTCTGTCTGGTTACGTCGTCACAGTTGTGACGGGCACCACACTGTGACGCCCGGGCTGTGGCGGTCTGTCTGGTTACGTCGTCACAGTTGTGACGGGCACCACACTGTGACGCCCGGGCTGTGACGGTCTGTCGTGGCACGTCGTTAGACGGGCACCACACTGTGACGCACGGGCTGTGACGGTCTTGCGTCCAGTGTACGGGCGGCACACTGTGACGCCCGGGTGAAAAACCGTTGACCGTTGTCGGGATGGGGAGACAGGGCGGCACGGATGAGGGTCGGCACAGTGGTCGGCTCAGATGCCATGGTGTGATGCCGCCGACGCTTATTAAAATAATTTGTCGTCCAAACAGCGCCGCTTTGTGCGCCATGTAATGACTTTGCAGCTGCATCAGTGCGTGACCGAGGGGAGACGGTCAACAGGGGCGGGCTGACACAGCTAACAGGACGGGCTGACATAGCCAACAGGACAGGCTGACACAGCCAACAGGACGGGCTGACATAGCCGACAGGACGGGCTGACAGGGACGGGCTGACACATCCAACAGGGACGGGCTGACACAGCCGACAGGACCGGCTGACATAGCCAACAGGACGGGCTGGCACAGCCAACAGGGACGGGCTGACAAGCACAGACGGGCTACAGGACGGGCTGACACAGCCAACAGGACGGGCTGACACAGCCAACAGGACGGGCTGACACAGCCAACAGGACGGGCTGACACAGCCAACAGGACGGGCTGACACAGCCAACAGGACGGGCTGACACAGCCAACAGGACGGGCTGACACAGCCAACAGGACAGGCTGACATAGCCAACAGGACGGGCTGACAGGGACGGGCTGACACAGCCAACAGGACGGGCTGACATAGCCAACAGGACGGGCTGACACAGCCAACAGGACAGGCTGACATAGCCAACAGGACAGGCTGACATAGCCAACAGGACGGGCTGACACAGCCAACAGGACAGGCTGACATAGCCAACAGGACGGGCTGACATAGCCAACAGGACGGGCTGACACAGCCGACAGGACGGGCTGACACAGCCAACAGGACGGGCTGACACAGCCGACAGGACCGGCTGACATAGCCAACAGGACGGGCTGACACAGCCGACAGGGACGGGCTGACACAGCCAACAGGACGGGCTGACACAGCCAACAGGACGGGCTGACATAGCCAACAGGACCGGCTGACATAGCCGACAGGACCGGCTGACATAGCCAACAGGACGGGCTGACATAGCGAACAGGACGGGCTGACACAGCCAACAGGACGGGCTGACACAGCCAACAGGACGGGCTGACATAGCCGACAGGACGGGCTGACACAGCCGACAGGACGGGCTGACATAGCCAACAGGACGGGCTGACATAGCCAACAGGACGGGCTGACACAGCCGACAGGGACGGGCTGACACAGCCAACAGGACGGGCTGACATAGCCAACAGGACCGGCTGACATAGCCGACAGGACGGGCTGACACAGCCGACAGGGACGGGCTGACACAGCCAACAGGACGGGCTGACAGGGACGGCCTGACACAGCCAACAGGACGGGCTGACATAGCCGACAGGACGGGCTGACATAGCCAACAGGACGGGCTGACACAGCCGACAGGACGGGCTGACATAGCCAACAGGACGGGCTGACATAGCCAACAGGACCGGCTGACATAGCCAACAGGACGGGCTGACATAGCCAACAGGACGGGCTGACACAGCCAACAGGACGGGCTGACACAGCCAACAGGACGGGCTGACACAGCCAACAGGACGGGCTGACATAGCCGACAGGACGGGCTGACACAGCCAACAGGACGGGCTGACACAGCCAACAGGACGGGCTGACATAGCCAACAGGACGGGCTGACACAGCCGACAGGACGGGCTGACATAGCCAACAGGACGGGCTGACACAGCCAACAGGACGGGCTGACACAGCCGACAGGACGGGCTGACACAGCCAACTGTGGCGGGCTGACAGGGACGGGCTGACACAGCCAACATGGGCGGGCTGACACAGCGGTGAAGGTGAGAGGCTGACACATTGGGGACTGACACAGTATTGCATGGGCAGCCACAGAAGGGACTGACACAGGATAAGGGACTGACACAGGAGGAGGGACTGACATAGCATGGCAGGGACAGTTACAGAAGGGACTGACTCCGCATGGCAGGGACAGTCACAGAAGGAACTGGCACAGGAGAAGGGACTTACACAGCTGGGAGTGGTTGTCACAAGAGAAGAGGCTGAGCGCAACTGGGGGATGGCTCGGCACAAGAGAGGGGACTGCCACAGCTGGGGGTTGGCGCAGGGGAGGGGGCTAACACAGCGGGGGGGGGAGGATTGACACAGTGGCAGCGGCTGCAGACGAAAGCGGCCGCACACCCTCCCCCATTGTCGCGGCTCCTCTATGCGCCCGCTGCAGTGAGGCAAGTGCATTTGACAACTCGGCCGCGAACAAAACGAAGCTATTTACGACGAGAATGGAGTGCCCCGCCCCCCTTCGCCGGCGGCGGCGGCGGCGGGGCTGTGACGAACCACAGGCGGAATAGAATCACATGCCGATTAAGCAGACGTCGGCGGTCCGGGTGAACGGCCTGGTGGGCAGGCCCCGTCCGCTGTGTACTCCGTCGGTCGTCTGACGGCCCCGGCGGTCGCCTGACGGTTCCGTCGAGGGGCCAGCAGCACGGCAGGCGGACGAAGGGTAGGCAGAATCGCCCGTCTCTCTTTCAGCGTGGCGACGCCGTACCGACGCGTTGTCCGAGGCGGACCAAACGCGCCGTTCTGCCCGACTTTGTTGCCGTCGCCGCTCGAGCCGGCCTGCGAGTGACGGCCGTGAAGGGGTGGGGGCTGTGGTGGCGGCGCGATTTGGTCGTCAGGGACGTCGACCGGCCTGCGAGTGACGGCCGTGAAGGGGTGGGGTGGGGAGGGGGGGGGGTGCTGTGGGGGCGGCACGATAGCGTCGTCAGGGGCATTGGCCGTCGCCGGTGCTCGGTGTCCCAACTGACCCGACGGAGAGGGGGCGGGGCGGGGAATATCCTCGGAAGTCTGCTGATTGCATGGACATTGGTGGGGGTTCTATTCATGCTTTTCCAGAATGCACGGAATGCTATATCCGGGAGGTAATGGCACGTGGGGATGCGTGCTCCGTTTAGCCAGCTAACCCCACTCTAATTAACGTTCGATGTTAATTGCAAGAGCGCTAGGCTCCCCTTCGTCCTTCCAGCTGCAGCTGCCATTTGCCACATACCGCATCAGGCCAAGCAGCCCATCCATTTGCTGCCCGAGTTTGAAGACAGCTGTTCCAAGCGTCTCTATGAAATGAACAGATCCACCCCTGTGTCGTGTGGCTGAGTGAGAGATCGAAGCTGGTAGGAGGAGGACTAACTGTGACTGTGTCAGACCCTGTAATCTGTCGTGGCATTTTGAAAGCACAACGCTAACGCTTCCTAATGAGTGCGAGGTGACAACAGAGGTGATAGGGCCGCTGCCCTACAAATACCAGTTGCAGCTGCATGCCAGTCCATGCGCAGCTAGTCGCATTACAGCACATTTCGCACGCGAATTATATGCATGCCAGACAGGTGAAGGCACTGCAGGGGAGGCTAGAGCTCTCTGTACTCCCGATTTCAAGACAACCTTCAAATTAGGCCCCCGACGTACATGAGGTATCCTGACGAAGAACAAAACGTGCTCTCGGGACATTTCATGCACCCTCGGGACATGTATCCTCTTCTCAGGTACCTTTGGGACAATTCAGGTCATATCGCAATGCAGATAGTGGCATGCAATTTTGAATACGTTCTCATTACGTAGTTGGTCATTGTATACATTCCAGTTTTTCAAAATATTTAATTAACCAGAAACATTTGCACATTTTTTTTGGGCTTAATCCTCCATCTGACCTAGTTACCTGATCGTAGGTCACCTCATTTAATTTTGTATTTTTCTTTAATCGTTTGTCTCTCAACTCATCTTTCGTTTTTGACGGCATTTTAGAGGCTTCCCACGAAAAATACTCAAGTCTACATTAAAAAATTACAAAACATTCGTGACGAGGTCATGACCGGATCTGATCCGCACCAACACCGATACTTTAGAAGACTGGAGCTCAATTTTTGACACGATCTGAGGTCCTCAATTTTCAAAAACCATCAAATTTGTAAACGATGTGAGCAGTACAGGAGCTCGGAAAAAATATTGGGGGTGTCGAATGCTCTCCACCTCACCCTTCGCACGCGAAAGTTAGGCTTCCTTCGGGGAAACTTCCCATTCCCCACTGAACATAAATCGATTTGCTCCTCCACAAAACACAGCATGCTAAAATGCTACCAGAACCCGCCATGGGAACATCAATCTTCACAAAACTTTACGGCCTGGAAATACTTCTTTTCGGGAGGGATTCCCTAAGCTGAGCAGGCCGAGAAAGTGTATTCTATACCACCCGACCTTCAATAAGCTACTCCAGCTGAGCTTCCGTCGTCACCCTGCAGCAGCAGATCTCAGAGTGCGTCACGTTGGCCGTCTGCAACGGCCACAGCGTGTCAGCGCACACACATGTCGGCCGCCAGTCCACATCTGTCCGCATCTGGCCGCATCTGTCCGCATCTGGCCGCATCTGTCCACATCTGTCGCATCTGTCCACATCTGTCCGCATCTGGCCGCATCTGTCCGCATCTGGCCGCATCTGTCCACATCTGTCCTGCAGCCGGCCGCCGACGGCCGACGTTTCGACAAGATACGATTCAGCCGCCGCCCGGAACGTCGGCCGCCTTATCTGACCGGCGCCGAGCTGCCACCGCCCGCCGAAGTTCTCACCGCCGAAAAGAACAATTACAAACTTGGCCGGGCCGCGACGGGGCGAGGTCAGCCAATGACGTCCATCGGTGTGAAGCTGGACCGGGACGTGGCTGTGCGCCGGTAGCCGTGCGCCGACCTCGACGGTCGAGTCGGCACGACCCGCGCACCAGGGCACACCGCCGTCGACAGGTGAACGTGGCCGTGGTGGAGAGCGGCGGCTCTGAGTCACGGCCGGACCGCTCCCGCAGCTCGTCACGATCCGACCCGCCGGCGTCACCCTCGGCGCCCCTGGAAAACGTTACGTCACACATGCTGGCGCCGTGACTGGATAATTCGGAAATGGAGCGGCGGCGCATTTGTGGCTATTGTGCACAGGCTTAAGAGCGTCGTGCGCCAGAGGTCTATAGGCCTTCCCCGCACGTTTATCGGGCATCGCGGGGCTATGAATATCCGCCAGACTTTTAACGTCGGAGGTCAGGGAGTCTATCAACCTTCCCTACACTTCTCGTGATCTTGGCAACTATCTCACGCTGTGCAAGCTGTTGCTGACCCAGCCAATTTTGACTAACGTTTTGCGATACTAATGTTACATATATAGAGGTTTAAGATCGTGGTATCCATGACATGTAGCTAATTCAAGTGCTTGCACTCAGAGTACAAATAGCTATAGCGCATCATAATATGCTAATATAAAATGGCATGGCGGGTGTCACCCATAGGACCCCACGATGACTTTGAGGAGCCGTGTAAGCTGATGGCCGCCCAAGCACCCTTGTCGGTGGGTGTCACCCATAGGACCCCACGATGACTTTGAGGAGCCGTGTAAGCTGATGGCCGCCCAAGCACCCTTGTCGGTGGGTGTCACTCATGGAACTCCACGACGACTTTGAGGAGCCGTGTAAGCTGCTGGCCGCTCAGGCTCCCCTGCCGGCGGGTGTCACTCATGGAACTCCACGACGACTTTGAGGAGCCTTGTAAGCTGCTGGCCGCTCAGGCTCCCCTGCCGGCGGGTGTCACATGCATCGCCTCCGTGCGCCGGCGCCTGTTGTCGTGACACTGGCCATCACCTGGCGTGTCGTGACACTGGCCATCGCCGGCGTGACACTGGCCATCGCCGGCGCCTGTTGTCGTGACACTGGCCATCACCTGGCGTGACTGTCGGCCGGTCCGGGCTCACACCACATCCACCGGCCAGCCGAGGAGGCCGCGCCGCGCCGCACGCGCCGGCCCGCTTCGTTAGCCACCTTTCAGCGTCGTGCCGGGAGGTCGAGCGCGCGCGCGCGCTGCGCGACTGGCCGCGCACTATGGCGGCCCTGCGCCGCTGCGCGCTCGCCTTTCATCCCACCACGCGACGATTTCCGATCTACGGTCCGATTGAAAATGTAATATTGATGACTAATGGCGGCGGCGCGGCGCGCAGACGCCACGCCGCCGCTGACGTCACAGATGGCCGCCGCCCGCAACAAAGGTCTCCGAATGGACCAATCGCGCGCTTTATGCACCAGCGCGGTAAAACTTGCCGCCGTTCGGGCACGATTGCTGCCGGCGCGCCGTTACTGCCGCTATAAATTCGAAGTCGCGTTGTTTTTGTAGCGGCGCCGGCGGCCGGCGCGGCGCATCTGCGGCAGTGGCGGCGCCCGCGGCGTCGGACCTTCGCCGGCGGCTCATTAAGCTGTTAGGAACTGCACTAGGCAGTGCGCTGATCCCACTGACACTAATGGTCTCTGGTAATGTCTCCCGGTCACGTGACAACCGGTGGGGAGGGGACTGGGGGAGGAGGGGGGGGGGGAAACAACGCGACCCGGTCGGACATGGTACAGCCGCCCTGGACGATGATTGAAAAAGCATGGATCGGAGCAGTTGCGGGGAGGGCAATGGAAGCGTGGGGAGCGCGACCATTGACCCCCCAGATTGTACTCTGCATGATAACCAATCTAGACGAATGGTGATGGTGAATAATGATATTAGAAACCTAAATAAAGCCAAATCATTACAACGGTTTGAACTTTGTTTATCCCCACAGGAACTTAATTTCGTCATCGTCAGGCCGGGAACACTTGTGCAGGTGCTCCAGCGGACTTGAAGAACCGCCTCGGTCCCCATCTGGCCGATATTAGATTCCTGTCTGATGAATTGAGACACAGGCTTCTCCCTCATCACCTCACCAGCATGGTATGTTTTGTGTCTACGGCGCCGATGCCGGTGCCTTCATATCGTCGCCCGTCGCCACGTGAAGAGTGGCCGGCCATTGGAGCCTCCCCCAGCACCAGTGCGGCTTTGATGAGGGACGGCGGCGGCGGCGGACACCGCTATCCATTACAATTGACACAATCTCCTAATGCCAACTGTCATGCACATACAGAGGTCACGTCAGTCTCACGCTGCGCCGGCAAGCAGCGGCCTCAGCGTCAGCCTCAGCAGCGGCACAGTCGTCGGCTGACGAAGCCGGCTGACGAGACGACGAGATGAGCTGACGATGCGAGATGACGTCACAGAGGTGACGTGGGTTGATGAGACGAGTACAGGGAGACTGACGAGCTGACGAGGCTGGATGACGTCACAGATGTGACGTGTGTTGATGAGATGAGTACCAGGAATGCTGAAGAGCTGACGATGCGAGATGACGTCACATACGTGACGTGGGTTGATGAGGCAAGCACCAGCCAGGGATGCTGACGAGTTGACGAAGCGAGATTGTGGAGCCAGGCGTCGGACGTAATGGTCAGAAAGTGCAACGAAACGGCTTCAAGGACTAAGGACAGACCGGACGTGGGCGATTTGTCTTTGAATTGCAGCATCATCCCATTATCTGTCATTACAGTAAGAGCTTTGGGCAACTTTTAGTCGCCCTTGTATTTCCCGAGATGCCAATCTACGTCTCATCTCCTCTCACCAAGCACCCCTCCCCCCCCGTTCGCACCGTTGCGTATTCTCCCACCACCAAAGACTTACATCCAGGAATATGTCCCCGATGAAAGCTGACACTTCTAGGTTGTGAATATTGAGTGCGGAGATAGCCGCAATATATAGTGTTATTCTTGCCATATCTCGTTTCGGAGGGCACATGTGAATCTAAATGTGTATGAGGACAACTAGATGATAACTGAGCAGGCAATAACAATTGGCTTAAACAGTCGACTGCTCGAAGTCACGTTTAGGCCTGCAAGCCACGGTGTCCCAATGGAACAGATACGGCTCGGATCCTGACAGTATCCACAGGCGACTCAAGCTTACGCCCTTTCGCGTTTAACCGCTAACCTGCAATGTTTACCTCAACCCAGACGCCAAACCATACAAAAGATCACTTCCACGTAATCTCTGCCACTCGGCGAAAGGCTGAGCACCAAAAGCGAACAAGCCGTGTCGCCAGCGCGCCTCACGCCGCCGCCCGCTCGGAGCCAGCGTACAGGTGCGACGCGAACGAGCCGCCTTCGGCCCGTAATGGGCGTCGCCAGCCGGCGCGCACGTGGCCGGCAGCGGCGCCGGTGCGCCGGGTCCGTCGACAATGCGGCCGCGGCCATTGTGACGCGCGCCACAGTGCCGGCCGACGTGGCCGACAATGGGCCATCCGTCTGGCGGCGAGGGCGCCGCGCCGCCGCCGCGAATACTGATGGCGCGCCGCGCCCGCCGCGTCTCGTCGGGCGCGGCCGCTATCTGGGATCTGTCCAAGTGCGCGAGCATCTGGACCGGCCATTATCTGAGATCGATCCGACAAGTGCCGCGAGCATCTAGACCGGCCATTATCTGTGGTCTGTCCGACAGGTGCCGCGAGCATCTGGACCGGCCATTATCTGGGATCGATCCGACAAGTGCCGCGAGCATCTAGACCGGCCGTTATCTGTGGTCTGTCCGACAGGTGCCGCGAGCATCTGGACCGGTCGTTATCTGGGATCGGTCCGACAAGTGCCGCGAGCTTCTGGACCGACCGTTATCCGTGGTCGGTCCGACAAGTGCCGCGACCACCTGGACCGGCCGTTATCTGGGATCGGTCCGACAAGTGCCGCGAGCATCTGGACCGGCCGTTATCTGGGATCGGTCCAACAAGTGCCGCGAGCATCTGGACCGGCCGTTATCTGTGGTCTCCCCGGCAAGTGTCGGGAATATCTGGACCGATCGCTATCTGCGGTCTGTCCGGCAAGTGTCGGGAACATCTGGACCGGGCCACTGCGGAGGCACGACACTGGTGTGCGCCGTCAATAATTCGACGTGGACGGTCACAGTGCCGTGCGGCTCCCGCCGCCTGGGTGGGAAGTGGTGCAGATGTGGGCTGGGTGGGAAGTGGTGCAGATGTGGGCTGGGTAGGAAGTGGTGCAGATGTGGGCTGGGTGGGAAGTGGTGCAGATGTGGGCTGGGTGGGAAGTGGTGCAGATGTGGGCTGGGTGGGAAGTGGTGCAGATGTGGGCTGGGTGGGAAGCTGCGCGGATGTGTCTCCCTGTCGGCTGGGTGGGAAGCGGCTTGTGCGAGAGCTGCCCCTCGCCGACTGGACAGGACCTCGCTGCGTCACCTCACTGTTGGCCGGCTCGTCAGACCCAGTTGGCGCGGTACCAGTCACCCGCCATCGCCAGCATACCGCCTGTCGGTCGCGACAGATTCTCGAAATGCCGCCGCATATTTTTGATTAAAAAAGTGATACCTTTATCGGCATGCGGACATGGTGTTGGAAGTGTAGAGGAAGGACAAAAAACGACAGCGATTGGCATACGTCTTGGAGACAGGTTAGGCTGCAAAGCGGACTGGATGCGCTTTGGTGCAAATCTAAATTATATTGCCTATCCGGGAAAGGCTTGGAGCGTACAATGGGCCAAAAAGGCTTCAGCCCACAAAGTGTCTATCGCTACTCGCCTCATTTAATATAACGTCCAAGGATAGCGTTCGACAAAGGCTATCGCTACGGGTGTAGGGCAATCCACGTGGCAACCAGTACTGCGTGACAGAAGCTTTGATCAATTTCGATGCCTGCCGACCAACATCAAAAGCTGCTTCAGATAAAACTATCGCAGTTTCGGAGCCCATCACGAGCCTCATTTGTTCGATGCCTCGACGCCGGCTGTTGTTGGTAAAACAATGCCGACATGACGCGACATTCACGACTCCAGCTAGCGTAGGCGTTCAGTTCCGAGCCTTCAGCTGAGGAAGCTACCAACGGCTGATACGAATCCGGTCTGCCGCCTTCGGACGTGAAGCACGTCGTCTTTGGAAAATCTCATTTTGTTTTTGCCCGTAGCTCCGCTCTGAATGCGATGGCACGTCATCGACTTCGGTGCTGTGATATGAGAAATGCTGCGGCGAAAAAGAGGAGATGGCGCACATAAAAACGCCGGACACGCGAAGAATAAATGGAGGACGGGCAGATAAATTAAGGTTGCCTCCTCCGCACGGTAAAGATCCCTCGGTGCTCTTCGACAAGAGTAGGTACCCTGGCAAAACCAACTTCCTTGTCAACCCTCCCCATCCCAGCTGTCAATAATCTTGCGGTGGAGTAAAGTAAATTAAAAGCGAAATAAACGTCTGGGATACGTCCCACGCCCAGCCCCCGCCCTCCGCACCTTAATGTCACACACTATAACGTAAGACTCCTTTAACGCAAATGTACCCTCGTCTTAGACATGCTTGCAAAACCCACTCGCTCATCCTCAGAAAATAAGAAACACGCTTATATTTGTTGATGCATGCATGCATATTTATTATGCATGCTAGATTACACATGCAGCATCTACTTTACGATATACTTCCTCATTTGCCAACGCAGCATATAGTTCTACTGACAGGAAGCATGGAAGCAAAAATAGAGAGAGAAAGAGAGAGAGGGAGAAAGAGAGAGAGAGAGAAAGAGATATAGGTAGAGAGAGAGAGAGATAGAGAGAGAGAGAGAGAGAGAGAGAGAGAGAGAGAGAGAGAGAGAGAGAGAGAGAGAGAGAGAGAGAGAGAGAGAGAGAGAGAGAGAGAGAGAGAGAGAGAGAGAGAGAGAGAGAGAGAGAGAGAGAGAGAGAGAGAGAGATGGGATGGGGGGGGGGGAGAGACAGGGGAGAGAAACATAAAAGGATGCGAGTCGCGGTGGGCCCACCAGCTCGGGACGTGGTCGACCATCTGGACCACCGGCCGGGGACGTGGTCGACCATCTGGACCACCGGCCGGGGACGTGGTCGACCATATGGACCACCGGCCCGGGACGTGGTCGACCACGCCGTTCGTTGTTGACCCAGCGCGGCTCGTTCGTCACATCCCGCCGCGCGGCGGCGGGCCGCTCCGGGGCGCAACAGCAAAACAGCCAGATCACTGGCCAGCCCGTCGATCTCGTTAAATCCGGCGGGAAGCACCTCCGCCGCGGAGATGCTCCGGAGAATTCCGCCGGGCACGCAGCAATCCACCGCCAGGAATGGCCAGAAATTACAGTTCATTTGATGAATACCAATTACGGCGAGGCAGCGGTCGGCCGCGGTCTGCCCATAATGAGATCTATTCCCAGTGTGCGCTGGAGGGGGGGGGGGCGACGTCCATACCGCTCGGCTCGGGAGGCGCCGTCCATCAGCGGTCTATGGGGGTTGGAAGGGGGGGCGACACGCCGCTCGGCTCTGGCGGCGGCCGTCCGTCAGCGGCCGATTGGACTTTCAGCGGCGACAGTGGCTAAAATTTGGGCCCATTGTCGGCGCACTGGAGGCCTAATTGAAGTGGAAATTTGATTGGGACGCGACGGCTCGTACTTCAATTACGACCCGCGGCGCATTGTCGGCCACAAAGCGCCACGAAAAGTGCCGCCGTCGCTGATGTGGCGACGGCCGCCGCTGGGAACAGCCGCCCGCCGAGCCGTCCACCAGATACTGGGGTGTGGCTGCGGCTGCGGGGAACAGTCGCCCGCCTAGCCGCCCACCAGATACCGAGGTGTGGCGGCCGCCGCTGAGAACAGTCGCCCGCCGAGCCGCCCACCAGATACCGGGGTGTGGCTGCGGCTGCGGGGAACAGTCGCCTGCCTATCCGCCCACCAGATACCGGGGTGTGGCTGCGGCTGCGGGGAACAGTCGCCCGCCTAGCCGCCCACCAGATACCGGGGTGTGGCTGCGGCTGCGGGGAACAGTCGCCCGCCTAGCCGCCCACCAGATACCGAGGTGTGGCGGCCGCCGCTGAGAACAGTCGCCCGCCGAGCCGCCCACCAGATACCGGGGTGTGGCTGCGGCTGCGGGGAACAGTCGCCCGCCTAGCCGCCCACCAGATACCGGGGTGTGGCTGCGGCTGCGGGGAACAGTCGCCCGCCTAGCCGCCCACCAGATACCGGGGTGTGGTGGCCGCCGCTGAGAACAGTCGCCCGCCGAGCCGCCCACCAGATACCGGGGTGTGGCTGCGGCTGCGGGAAACAGTCGCACGCCTAGCTGCCCACTAGATACCGGGGTGTGGCTGCGGCTGCGGGGAACAGTCGCCCGCCTAGCTGCCCACTAGATACCGGGGTGTGGTTGCGGCTGCGGGGAACAGTCGCCCGCCTAGCCGCCCACCAGATACCGGGGAGTGGCTGCGCGCCGTCGGCCCGCCGCTGGTCTTCAGCGCTGAGTCGTGTCAGCCACCAGCCCGGCCGGCGCCGGCCGTCTGGACTTGGGACGGACCAGCTCGGCTCCAGCCTGAGTGCCGTCTAGCCGCATCTGTGCCGCATCCGACCATGCTGACACTGTCCGATCCCGGCTACAGCTGGTATATGGTCCGGCGTCAGCTGGTATATGGTCCGGCGTCAGCTGGTATATGGTCCGGCGTCAGCTGGTATATGGTCCGGCGTCAGCTGGTATCTGGTCCGGCGTCAGCTGGTATATGGTCCGGCGTCAGCTGGTATCTGGTCCGGCGTCAGCTAGTACCTGGTCCGGCGTCAGCTAGTATCTGGTCCGGCGTCAGCTGGTATCTGGTCCGGCGTCAGCTGGTATCTGGTCCGGCGTCAGCTGGTATATGGTCCGGCGTCAGCTGGTATCTGGTCCGGCGTCAGCTAGTACCTGGTCCGGCGTCAGCTAGTATCTGGTCCGGCGTCAGCTGGTATATGGTCCGGCGTCAGCTGGTATCTGGTCCGGCGTCAGCTAGTACCTGGTCCGGCGTCAGCTAGTATCTGGTCCCGCGGCGGCTGGTATCTGGTCCAGCGTCAGCTGGTATCTGGTCCAGCGTCAGCTGGTATCTGGTCCGGCGTCAGCTGGTATATGGTCCGGCGTCAGCTGGTATCTGGTCCGGCGTCAGCTAGTACCTGGTCCGGCGTCAGCTAGTATCTGGTCCCGCGGCGGCTGGTATCTGGTCCAGCGTCAGCTGGTATCTGGTCCCGCGGCGGCTGGTATCTGGTCCGGCGGCGGCTGGTACCTGGTCCGGCGTCAGCTGGTATATGGTCCGGCGTCAGCTGGTATCTGGTCCGGCGTCAGCTAGTACCTGGTCCGGCGTCAGCTAGTATCTGGTCCCGCGGCGGCTGGTATCTGGTCCAGCGTCAGCTGGTATCTGGTCCGGCGTCAGCTGGTATATGGTCCGGCGTCAGCTGGTATCTGGTCCGGCGTCAGCTAGTACCTGGTCCGGCGTCAGCTGGTATCTGGTCCGGCGTCAGCTAGTACCTGGTCCGGCGTCAGCTGGTATCTGGTCCGGCGTCAGCTGGTATATGGTCCGGCGTCAGCTGGTATCTGGTCCGGCGTCAGCTGGTATCTGGTCCGGCGTCAGCTGGTATCTGGTCCGGCGTCAGCTAGTATCTGGTCCCGCGGCGGCTGGTATCTGGTCCAGCGTCAGCTGGTATCTGGTCCGGCGGCGGCTGGTATCTGGTCCAGCAGTCAGCTGGTATCTGGTCCAGCGGCAGCTGCGGAAGGCCAGTCGAGTTGTGGGTATCGCTGCGAAGCAGGCACGGTCAATGAAACCTAACGAAGCAGGCACGAAGCAGGCACGGTCAATGTTCACGTGTGGCAAACAGAAAGCACGAAAAATGGCCGCGGAGCGCGCTCGATCAATGCTTACATGTGGCAAACAAAACACAATGTGTTTTGTTTGCCGATGAACATAGTCATCGGGAGACAGAAATATGCAATGCAAACTGGTGCTCTGAACTTCCAGGAATGCGGGCAAGCGTATGCAATACATTCTGCTGACAATGTCCAGGCCCAGATTCGCTTCCATGTCACAGACCTAATGCCATCTGGCCACTTCACAATACGACGTTCTCTTACACTGCACACGGTGCAAGACGAATGACTCCCTTCTGTGATACTTTATTACAAGCCGGATCTGTGCGAGCTTGGATCAGGACTGGGCGCCTGCGAATCTGGACCTAGACCACAAATGAGGTCCTGGCATACATGGATCTACACGTGGATCTGAATCCCAACCAATAACAGGAGTGTGCAAAACAAACCCGGACGGTGACAAAACTAGGCCCGAGCCTGGATCTGAATCAGACCCAAATTGCGAATTTCGGATATCGGCCACGGACGGATCTGCGTTTACTGAAACCTGGATCTGGAACTGGAATGCTGGTCTGGACCGGTGGTTGCGCCCGCAGAGCTTGGATCTGAATTTAGGTGCGAACAAAAAATGAATGATACCACCCGGGAGCCCCACACCAGCCATCCAAAATTGGCTTCTCTGTTGAAGTAGTAGAACTACAACTCGTGCTATGTGATTCAGTCGCTATGGCAGGTGTTGCCTGCCATACATTTCCATACGATGTCGGGCACGTCAGCTATGCAGATGAAAACGGACAATTTAGGAGACTGGAGCAAAAGTATGACATCACCCCATTCCGTGCGCCGTACTCCGGAGAGAGAATGTTGTGTTCAAAACAGCGAAAATATACACCACCATAAAACCAAACGGGCCAGACGACAGAGCTATCCGAGGCGTCGCATCACGTCAAACTTCGACACTAAAACCCATTGAGCGGGTCGGACCGCGGCGGTCACGTGACAGCAGGGCGGCGGCGGCTGCCCCTGGCCGCCGGCCGTGCCGCAATGCTCGGCGCACGGTATGCGCCGCCCGCCCGGACGCGCCGGTGCTGCCTTTGAAGCGCCGGCGTGCCCTGGATGTGTCGCGTGGCTGGCGTGCCGCCCCCACCGTGCCATGGCCGGGCCGGCGAGCGCCGCATGTCTGGCCGCGGGCGTACCGACACGTCCGCTGGTCGGCGGAACGTCGACAGCCAGACCGGAGCACGTCGCGCGACCGGCCGCAGGGACAGACGCCCGCTGCGTGACCGGCCGCAGGGACAGACGCACGCCGCGTGACCGGCCGCAGGGACAGACGCACGCCGCGTGACCGGCCGCAGGGACAGACGCACGCCGCGTGACCGGCCGCAGGGACAGACGCACGCCGCGTGACCGGCCGCAGGGACAGACGCCCGCCGCGTGACCGGCCGCAGGGACAGACGCCCGCTGCGTGACCGGACGCAGGGACAGACGCCCGCTGCGTGACCGACCGCAGGGACAGACGCACGCCGCGTGACCGGCCGCAGGGACAGACGCCCGCTGCGTGACCGGCCGCAGGGACAGACGCACGCCGCGTGACCGGCCGCAGGGACAGACGCACGCCGCGTGACCGGCCGCAGGGACAGACGCCCGCTGCGTGACCGGCCGCAGGGACAGACGCACGCCGTGTGACCGGCCGCAGGGACAGACGCACGCCGCGTGACCGGCCGCAGGGACAGACGCACGCCGTGTGACCGGCCGCAGGGACAGACGCACGCCGTGTGACCGGCCGCAGGGACAGACGCACGCCGCGTGACCGGCCGCAGGGACAGACGCACGCCGCGTGACCGGCCGCAGGGACAGACGCACGCCGCGTGACCGGCCGCAGGGACAGACGCACGCTGCGTGACCGGCCGCAGGGACAGACGCACGCCGTGTGACCGGCCGCAGGGACAGACGCACGCCGCGTGACCGGCCGCAGGGACAGACGCACGCCGCGTGACCGGCCGCAGGGACAGACGCACGCCGTTGACCGGCCGCAGGGACAGACGCACGCCGTGTGACCGGCCGCAGGGACAGACGCCCGCTGCGTGACCGGCCGCAGGGACAGACGCACGCCGCGTGACCGGCCGCAGGGACAGACGCCCGCTGCGTGACCGGCCGCAGGACACACGCCCGCTGCGTGACCGGCCGCAGGGACAGACGCACGCCGCGTGACCGGCCGCAGGGACAGACGCCCGCTGCGTGACCGGCCGCAGGGACAGACGCACGCCGCGTGACCGGCCGCAGGGACAGACGCACGCCGCGTGACCGGCCGCAGGGACAGACGCACGCTGCGTGACCGGCCGCAGGGACAGACGCACGCCGCGTGACCGGCCGCAGGGACAGACGCACGCCGCGTGACCGGCCGCAGGGACAGACGCACGCCGCGTGACCGGCCGCAGGGACAGACGCACGCCGCGTGACCGGTCGTAGCACACCCGACGCCCGCGCAGCACAGAGTAACAACACGCTGGATGTCCGCGCGGCACGGCGTGACAACACGCTACACAACTCGAATGGGCGACTGAAACGCACGAGGGGCACCTGACTCACCGAATGCCTTTCAGCGTCCATCGACGTTCGCCTGAATGCACTGACATGGTCGAAGTTCATTGTGTTTTCACTCCTCGTTTGGCACGGTGCCGCAACTTCCTTAGCCAAACATTGGTCCAATCATCTGCCCGTGCTCTATCTCAAACTATTAACATCAAGTTGAGTCTGCCATAACTTGTCGTTCCTCTCATGCAGACCACCACTTTTCCGTCCACCGACATATATCGGCGTCGCCCGACATGGGTGGAGTTTTAGTGCTAACAGGTGGTGCTTGAGCACCATATAACAGCGACTGAGCACCACCTTGCTTTGCCAAATTTAACATTAGTGCCTATGGGGATGCATGGGCAGCATCACGTAGAAACCACACGGGAATGCAAAAGGACTTTTCGGGTAGCCTGAACTTTCCGGAAGACGTCGGAAAACTCCACTGGTGTTTACCACAGTCTACCGACACGTATCGCCTTCCATCGCTGTCTAGCGACGTCCACCGCTCTCTGCAGCCTGCTATTGCCGTCTGCTCACATCCTGCGACGTCTACCGGCGGGCCGACACCTGCTGAATTTGACGGGGCCGACGACAGACTCTGGGCGGTGGTGGCGGGAGCGGCGATAGGTGGTGGCGGGGGCGGCGATAGGTGGTGGTGGGGGCGGCGATAGGTGGTGGCGGGAGCGGCGATAGGTGGTGGCGGGGGCGGCGATCGGTGGTGACAGGAGCGGCGATCGGTGGTGGCGGGAGCGGCGATCGGTGGTGACAGGAGCGGCGATAGGTGGTGGCGGGAGCGGCGATAGGTGGTGGTGGGGGCGGCGATAGGTGGTGGCGGGGGCGGCGATAGGTGGTGGCGGGGGCGGCGATAGGTGGTGGCGGGAGCGACGATAGGAGGTGGCGGGAGCGGCGATCGGTGGTGGCGGGAGCGGCGATAGGTGGTGACAGGAGCGGCGATAGGTGGTGACAGGAGCGGCGATAGGTGGTGGCGGGAGCGGCGATAGGTGGTGGCGGGAGCGGCGATCAGTGGTGGCGGGAGCGGCGATCAGTGGTGGCGGGAGCGGCGATCGGTGGTGGCGGGGGCGACGCCGGGCCGCCGGCCAAATACTGCCGGCTCGTAACGAGCCCTATCCGCCAGATATCGGCGGCCGGTAATGATGGACGAGGCCGGGGATCGGTCCCATCTGGCCGCCGGCCCACCGACCAGTGCCGTCGCGTCACGTCACGCGTGTCACGCGTGTCACGCGCCCCTGGACCGCGCCCGTCGGTCGATGTCGTCTGGGGGAGGGGGCACGCCCGTGACTGCCGGGGTGACACCTCTCCCCTCCCCTGAGCTGATCGCTGAGAGACATGCGCTCCTGGCCGGAGGAGTCGGCACCTGTTGTAGCATATCTGACCATATGCACGTCATAGGGCTCCATTATCCTAGGGTTAATGTTCACAAAGATTGGAAGGGAATGCACGAAGTTCGTAAGATGATCGCATAATCAACTTCACAGTCAGTTCTACACACATGCCGCCAACTCCACACCAAAGTAATGTGTTCTGGGAGGCTGAAACAAAAGTATGTAACTAACTTTTCGCCAATAAACATTTACCAATGATCAATGTTCAGACTTTCAAAATGTGTTCCTATTTTGGGCCCCAGGGAAATAACGCAAACCCTAGCATCATGTATCGGTGTCAATGTCTACTGCCGCTGCCGGCACCGCCGCCCGTGCTGGTGGCATGCGCATAAATCAATGCGGCTTGTGGCGACATCATATCTGCAATTTCATCGGCTTCGTTCGTGGCATCGGTGTGCGACGTTGACGGATATTCCGGAACGGCGGCAGAAGCAATCACAGTGTCACGCTTTCCCGGCCGAGTCGAGTTATGCGTTCCCGTCGTGCCAATCCGACCACCAAATATACTTCGAATCTCGTTACAGCCGCGGTGCATATCTCTCCGCGCCACCGGTTCGCGCTCCCATCAGGCCCACTCCCTTGTCGGCCCGCTCCCTGTCGCAATCCATCAGGCCCACTCCCTATCGCAATCACGAGCGACTGAGAGCCGATGGCGGCCCCCTCTTCTGCGTCTCCCCTAACAACAAAGGACTAACCTTGTGCTGCGTTATCGCGCCACGCATGCGAAATTTTGGCCAGTGTGCCCTAGGGAGAATGGCCTCATCCAATAGAAGGCTTTCAGGGATCCGCCCACAAGCGTGCTTGAACGAGTCTCCTCGTCGACGGGTGAGAGCACGTCGGCTACAATACCGCTCATTTGGACGCGCCATTAAACATTGATCGGAAGGAGCACGCCATTAAAAGATTAGAGGCTTGCCAGCGCAGACGCCGTCGGAAATACGAGCGCACACGTCGTGGATCTCGCCGGACGTTTTTATCGGCACGGGAAATAGAAGACTTTGCGCGGGCGCTCAACTTTCCACAGCTCAGCAAACGCGCTCGAACGGACGCGTTAGCGTTCTCGCCGACAACAAAAACACCACGCGCTGTGCACGGCGAGCCGAAATATCCGTCCGCCCGCTCCGTCACATTCGAGCGGCGCCGGCTGACCGAAGCGGGGGGGGGGTGCACCATGCGCGCGGCATCCGTGCACACGATAGGAGCGGCCCGACCGGCCGCCACGGCCGGCGGCCCAAGGAACGCGACTCGCGTCGCGCCCGACGCGCGGTGTCGCATTCCCGCGGCGGCGACCGGCCGCGCGGTCACCGGCAGCCCCGGCACCGTCGGCATCTCGTGCCGATGCGCGGCGTGCCGGGCGCGCCGTTTTTGTCGGCGCGTCGATGCGGTTTTTCAATTTGCCGCGATGCGGCGAACGGCCGGCCGGCCGGGCGGCGGGCGGCCCTGCAGCGGCGTGCGGTGGGAAGCGGCGAGCGGCCGCCGCGCTGCGCCGGCCCGCCCGCGGGCGGCACCGCGGGCGGCACCGCGGGCGGCAGGTGGGCAGAGCCGGCGCGCCCTGCCCGCCTCGCCCAGGGGTGCCGACGCAGCTCGCGCGGGGACCGGCACCCGCCGCAGGAGACAGCCGCGGCCGCCGTCCCGACCGGGCCGCTCCTGCCCATCCTCCGGGCCGTGCGACCCGCGCCGGCCGGTTATTATTGGTTTCATGCCGGGCCTGATGAGACCTCGGCCCGGCCGGGGGCGCCACTCGGCAAAAAAGAAGAATTGTTATTACAGATGTCGGATCGGCGGACACGGCTACAAAGGCGGCTTCCACAGGCCGAGCGGCCGTCTCCCGCACGCCGACCGTCTGTGTGTGCTGCAGGCCAATGGAAACCTGTCGGTGTCAGCTGTTGGCAGACCACATCTCCTGTGTGCTGGAGGCCAATGGGAGTCTGCTGGTGTCAGCTGTTGGCAGACCACATCTCCTGTGTGCTGGAGGCCAATGGGAGTCTGCTGGTATCAGCTGTTGGCAGACCGCATCTCCTCCAGCCGCCCTTCCCGACCACGCAATCAGCCGAGGCCGGAGGGCGACAAGGAGCCTGCACGAGGAGGGCGAGAGATAAACGCAGTCCACCACAACAACATTGGTTACGTTCCTTGGCCGCTGAAGACGCATACGTGACGCATACGTGACGTGAGACAGCGCACGGGGATCTAGTGACGAGGATATGGTGACGGGGATCTCGTGACAGGGATCTGGTGACGGGGATCTGGTGACGGGTACAATCTGGTGGCGGGGACGTAACGAGAGGGAGCAGTGACGGAGAAGGCACAGGACTGGATTGCTGGTCAAGCAGCGTCGGCTGGTGACGTCTCACCCACTCTCCATTGAGGTGCCGTTTCCGTGCGGTTGTGCTGGCCAATGTCCACCAATGTGACTCGCCACCGCACAAACGTGTGATGTCACCTGAATGGAAGCCTGCCACACAAATCGACGACACGACTTGATAAGCAACACTCGCGTTGGGCTTCCATCTACTGGCCTCTTTATGCAGCCATTTTGCATATGCAAATTGACACACAGCATTCGTGGAGAATGAGCAAACGAATAATGGGCAATTTGCATGTGGAAGACAGCCGTGAATAGTGTTCACTCGTGAGGTGCGGTGCTAACTTTACCGAGTGCTTAAATATGGAAGGAATGCATTGACATTCACGTGCGACAGAACATGTTTTGTTACCAGATGGCCGTCCAAGATATTGTGTTGCAAATGCACGCTGATGTTTCGAATCCCATTAGCGCACATTTTTGGTGGTGCTCTTCAAGTGACGGCGATAATACTGCTCTCGACATTGATCAATTTGTACGCGATTTGAGCAGGCGTAGAGGACATGATTATCCAACAACTTAACGTTCCCCGAAGCACGTAGTCACTCTTTCCAGCCGAAATAGCAGATCCCACTCCATCACCAGTTCACCACTAATTAAGATAGTGTCACCTGACAAAAGTCAGCGCGTTGTGTGCCAGCAGATGAAATCAGCGGAACCAAACTTTATGCTCCTGGTGAACTGGTGGACCCCCCCCCCCCACCCCCTCCAATGGCAGGTCGGAAGCAAACATGTCCTGACAACTCGCATGACAATTTCCACCAAGCCATTCTCTGAAGCAATTTCCGATTGGACCGTGAGCGAAGCCAAGCACCAAGCGTGAGCATATATAGCCTAAGTTGGAATAAATACATGAATATGACGTATACTACGCCTTGCAAAGCACATGGTAAATCGGAAAGACAGGTTTAGTCTTCAGAAACAGGATGGTATGATACACCATGGACAGACCTATTTATATCAAGACATGACCAGCTTTCGATATGCAGAGTATATTACCCTATCGCGTGATGCAATCAAAACAATGGTTCCCAAAGTTATACGTTGAGCGGACTACTCTTCCCCCGCACACGCACTAGAACTGTCTAGAAGCATTCAAGGAGCCGTGGCAGCCTAACAACAGCGCCGCATGTGAATGACATTCTCTGCCGGCACCAACGCCCACCCCTCGCCAGACTTCGCGCTTACCATCGAAATATATTCTCGCTGCGTAAGCTGGCATTGAGCTGCGAAAAGTTAGCTCGTTGGTGCTTCATTTGCGGCGAACATCCAAACTTCAGCACCAACAGTGGGCTGCTTCGTCGGCGGCATACCAATGCGGTGGCTACCGCACGCGCTGTCCCCGAGCTCGCGGCACTCAGCACAGCGCCGTAGTGTGTCTGTGGGGGGGAGGGGGGGGGGGGGGGGCGCTAGCGCTGCACCACCGATGTGCACCGCATTTTGCGTAGGTAATTGTACTGGTAAAAGGTGGGCATTTCGGTGTTCATGAATCTATTAACATGAGCCTACTATCGATAGGTGAGGTGTTCTGTCCTTCGAACTGGCCGTGCATCTATTCACGTGAGTTCACCATTCACAGGTGAAGCGTCCTATCTCTTGGAATGGACCTCTCCAATGTTCACCGAACCGTAATCGAAATTATATGTGTTGTTTAATAACAGGAAGCAACAAATTGTGTTCGGTGCTCGCAAATGCTGAGATAGTGCCCTGTCGCTCAGTCTCTTCAATATCTTCGCTTATGTCGCTACCCTGAGCATTGCTCTACCACGACCAAAATAGCCATATTTGTATTTTTGTGAAGCTCCGCCTGTGTCATGAACGTTGTTTATCTGAAGCTATTCTCATTCTTCTTCTCCCGTTTCCTTCAATTATATTTTCCTTTACTTATTTCTACATTCAGTCCGAATTTGTGCATAGTAATGCGCTTTTTACAATAGGTGAAAACGTCAAGCGTAGCATATGATGCCTCACAAACCAATACACCTCCGCCGAGCCAGTGTCACCAGACGCTGTTGAGATGGGGACAGCGTTGTGCCAGCGGGGGGAAAGGGGGGGGGGGGACCCTGGCTACCAAGACCAGCTGGATCAGATGACGGCGTGGGCGAGACCAGCTGCCTGAGCCAGCTGGCCGACGACGGCGTGGGCGACCGCTGGCTGACCAGACGCTGCTGAGACCAGCTGGATCAGATGACGGCGTGGGCGAGACCAGCTGCCTGAGCCAGCTGGCCGACGACGGCGTGGGCGACCGCTGGCTGACCAGACAGCGCACGGTGGCGGAACACCGGAACAAGTGTGTCGGTCTCGGCCGGGGGTGGGTGCAGGGACCTCCGAGCAGCTCGAGCCGGCCGGCCGCTGATGCAGCCACGCGCACCGAAACCGCTGCACGTGCACGGCGGCGCCGCGCCTGCAGCTGAGTGTCGTGTGACGGTGCGGTTAATATCGTCACAGCCGGCAGTTGCCGCCTAATTAAGCGGAAACGCCTACAAAGTGCCGCCGTTTGCGGCCGAAATGGCCGCGAGCGGCAGGACACACTGCGGTGGTGTTTCAGGAGGTGCTTCCAGCGTCTAATTGTACTGCCGGGACATGGGCGCCAACCTCTGTACGTGGGGAGAGGTAGTGCCTCGATGCCGTCCCTGCGTCCAGTTTTGCAGCTTGCATCGCATGCAATTATCTCGAACAGGGATGGTGAGGAAATGAACAAGCTGAAAGTGTTTGATCTTAACGACAACCAAACGAATTCAGCATCAAAAAAACAAATCAAGAACAATGACAAATTAAATGGTGTCTTCTGCCATCATTGAATATTTTCGTTTGTTTCCATGTAGCGGTCGTGCTAAGTTTTGACTCAAAACAAAGCACCTAGTGGCAGTTGGTCACCGGATTCAAGAAACGAAGATTGCTGCCTCCCTTGGAGCCCTCCTTGCCACCAAGTCCTCACCTTCCGCCGCCACTTTAAGACAGCTTCCCATGGAGCCTCTCCCACGTTCTCACCATTCGCCGTCAATATAAGACTGTTTCCCACGGAATCCCATTCCCCACGTCCTTGTCATCCGCCGTCACTGTAAGACAGCTTCCCATGGAGCCCCCCCACGTCTTCACCATCCATCGTCGTTGTAAGACAGTTTCCATGCCAACTCATCTCCGGCGATCCACTAGGTAAATCTCCTATCCGATGAGCAGCCATTTCGTCGTGATGGACACGGCATTGCGAATCGGCACACTGCCATCGCTCCTATCGTTGCCGACGTTGCGTGGGCTGTGGTCAAACTGTTCTACATCTACATGGTGGCCCCTGTCGTCCCACCGCCACTGTGAGCCCCTGTCGTCCCACCTCCACTGTGAGGCCCTGTCGTCCCACCGTCACTGTGAGCCTCTGTCGTCCCACCGCCACTGTGAGCCCCTGTCGTTCCACCGTCACTGTGAGCCTCTGTCGTCCCACCGTCACTGTGAGCCCCTGTCGTCCCACCGTCACTGTGAGCCCCTGTCGTCCCACCGTCACTGTGAGCCCCTGTCGTCCCACCGTCACTGTGAGCCCCTGTCGTCCCACCGTCACTGTGAGCCCATGTCGTCCCACCGTCACTGTGAGCCCCTGTCGTCCCACCGTCACTGTGAGCCCCTGTCGTCCCACCGCCACTGTGAGAGCCCTGTCGTCCCACCGTCACTGTGAGCCCCTGTCGTCCCACCGTCACTGTGAGCCCCTGTCGTCCCACCGCCACTGTGAGCCCCTGTCGTACCACCGCCACTGTGAGCCCCTGTCGTCCCACCGTCACTGTGAGCCACTGTCGTCCCACCGTCACTGTGAGCCCCTGTCGTCCCACCGTCACCGTGAGCCCCTGTCGTCCCACCGTCACTGTGAGCCTCTGTCGTCCCACCGTCACTGTGAGCCCCTGTCGTCCCACCGTCACTGTGAGCCCCTGTCGTCCCACCGTCACTGTGAGCCCCTGTCGTCCCACCGTCACTGTGAGCCCCTGTCGTCCCACCGTCACTGTGAGCCCCTGTCGTCCCACCGCCACTGTCAGCCCTGTCGTCCCACCGTCACTGTGAGGCCCTGTCGTCCCACCGCCACTGTGAGCCCCTGTCGTCCCACCGTCACTGTGAGCCTCTGTCGTCCCACCGTCACTGTGAGCCCCTGTCGTCCCACCGTCACTGTGAGCCCCTGTCGTCCCACCGTCACTGTGAGCCCCTGTCGTCCCACCGTCACTGTGAGCCCCTGTCGTCCCACCGTCACTGTGAGCCCCTGTCGTCCCACCGTCACTGTGAGCCCCTGTCGTCCCACCGTCACTGTTCCATGTGTCACGTGCTGCGGCAGGTGGTCGGTTCTGCCAGACCAAATCACCTGTTGCGGCACCGAACAAAAACTCCGCCAGACGTAATGTGGTGCAGCAGAGTCGGCCAGATGCGCCGGATGTGCCGGATGTGCCGGATGTCGGCTGGACGTAACGGATGTGGATGTCTTCCGAACAAACCCGTGTAGATAGGCCGGTTCAAAGTAGCATTTCCTTGGCGTGACCTCTCCAGCAGATAGCACTGCCACCACCAAGGACCAAACAAGTCCATGTTGCACATCTGGCTGCACAAATCGTACGGATCACGGCCGGCGTGCGTATTTAGTCCTTGCAGCGCCATGTTCCGTGCTGATATGATTTGCAATTTTAAACCATGGATCAAACTGGGTATCATTGGTTTGTTCTTTGTCAGCGAGGCACATTCCGGAGATCACCTTTGCACACACCCCACCTGTACAGCTTCAAGATGGATTTTTTACTACGTTGCAGCAAGCCCCTCTCCACCCCTCCCCCAATATGCTCCCAGTCATTCCTTTTTGCGGTGCACGATGCGTGCGAACTCGTAAATCTAATTACACGCCCACATCCCATAGCTGACGGCAGAGGTTGGCGACTTTGTCTGTCGTTAGGCTTAGGAGTGCATCTCTGTCCCCGATCCCTTGACATTGCACGAAGATCTGACCCTAGGTTGTCTACTAAAAACAGCTCAGTTTTTTTTTGCGAAAAACTGCGAAAAACACTTGTCCCAGGTAATGTGTGATGCGGGCCTGCAATTTTGTGCGCCGCGCTGTTCACACGCCATGATGTTTCTGCCGATCAATGGGCCTATGATCGTGACGCTAGCTAATGGTCGACGGTTGACGGTCACCACCAACTACTGACTGGCGGTGGTGGTGGACTAATGGTCGACGGTTGACAGTCACCACCAGCTACTGACTGGCGGTGGTGGCTTCAGTTAATGATCGATGGTTGACAGTCACCACCAGCTGCTGACTGGCGGCGGCGGCTGGTGGTGGAGTGAATGGTCGACGGTTGACAGTCACCACCAACTGCTGACTGGGGCGGCGTGGTGGTGGAAATGGTCGACGGTTGACAGTCACCACCAGCTGCTGACTGGCGGCGGCGGCTGGTGGTGGAGTGAATGGTCGACGGTTGACAGTCACCACCAACTGCTGACTGGCGGTGGTGGCTGGTGGTGGAGACACGACCAGCCAGCAGGCAGTGTCTCCATTGTATCACTGATAGCGTCCGGCATCGGTTTGACAACACGCCCAGCAAGGAGTGCACTGACACCGGCTCTGACGCGAGCGGCTGCCGCCGATCGAAGCATTAGGTCTCGAGTCGTCGCCATTACAAGTCAGCAGCAATCATTCGAGAAAGAACCACCGGAAAGAAGTTCTTTCCGGCGGTTGGTCCGCCGGCCAGACATCATGGAACAGCTGGCCAGCTGTTCGAGCATTGGTACGCATTGGTGCCCCGTGCAGTCATTTTGCGTCGGTTTCACATCGACTGCGGGTTTGCCGAACTTCCATGCTGTGCGGCGGAGAATGCATGCCGGCTGTGCAACTTCAAACAGCCTGTCAGCCGCCGAATAAATAGCCCCGAATGTGACAACGGCATTACTGTCACATAAGCCCATTTCAAACACTGGTTTCAGAATAAAAAAGGATCAGCCTTGTCAGATTGCAGAGACAAGCACGTGACTCGCTAGGCGGGGGCGCACGAACCAACGGCTAGACAACTGACGACGCGCCGGCCCTTCAGATTTGGTGATTACGATCGGCGTCGGGCGGTAACCACAGGACGCCCTGCCGGGCGGTAACCACAGGACGCGCCGGCCGGGTGGTGGGCACCGGCAGTCACCGCGCAGGCGGCGGGACCCGCCGTTTATAGACAGGTGGACGGAGCCCCGCGCGGGGAGCACCCGGCCGTCACGGAGCACCCGGTCGTCGGGGTGCACTGGTCCGTCAGGGAGCACCCGGCCGTCAGGGAGCCGCCGGCCGTCAGGGTGCACCCGGCCGTCATGGTGCACCCGGTCGTCGGGGTGCACTGGTCCGTCAGGGTGCTCTGGGCCGTCAGGGTGCACCCGGCCGTCAGGGTGCTCTCAGCCGTCAGGGATCGTTCAGCCGTCAGGGCTCGCTCAGCCGTCAGGGTGCACTGGTCCGTCAGGGAGCACCGGGCCGTCAGGGTGCTCTCGGCCGTCAGGGAGCACCCGGCCGTCAGGGTGCACTGGTCCGTCAAGGAGTACCCGACCATCATGGTGCTCTCGGCCGCCAGGGAGCACTGGGCCGTCAGGGAGCACTGGGCCGTCAGGGAGCACTGGGCCGTCAGGGAGCAGCCGGCCGTCAGAGAGCACTGGGCCGTCAGGGAGCAGCCGGCCGTCAGAGAGCACTGGGCCGTCAGGGAGCAGCCGGCCGTCAGGGAGCACTGGGCCGTCAGGGAGCACTGGGCCGTCAGGGTGCTCTGGTCCGTCAGGGAGCAGCCGGCCGTCAGAGAGCACTGGGCCGTCAGGGAGCAGCCGACCGTCAGGGTGCTCCCTCAGCCGTCAGGGTGCTCCCTCAGCCGTCAGGGAGCAGCCGACCGTCAGGGTGCTCCCTCAGCCGTCAGGGTGCTCCCTCAGCCGTCAGGGTGCTCCCTCAGCCGTCAGGGTGCTCCCTCAGCCGTCAGGGTGCTCCCTCAGCCGTCAGGGTGCTCCCTCAGCCGTCAGGGCGCTCCCTCAGCCGTCAGGGTGCTCCCTCAGCCGTCAGGGTGCTCCCTCAGCCGTCAGGGTGCTCCCTCAGCCGTCAGGGTGCTCCCTCAGCCGTCAGGGTGCTCTCTCAGCCGTCAGGGTGCTCCCTCAGCCGTCAGGGAGCAGCCGAGCCGTCAGGGTGCTCCCTCAGCCGTCAGGGAGCTCAGCCGACCGTCAGGGTGCTCCCTCAGCCGTCAGGGTGCTCCCTCAGCCGTCAGGGTGCTCCCTCAGCCGTCAGGGCGCTCTCTGTCGTCACGGCGCCGGGCCGCCGGCGGCGCGGCACGCCTTGTCAGCGCTGGCCGGACACCAACTGCAGATCCATCACGCCGGTTCGGAGACAATACCGGCGCGCGAGACAATGCGGCCGCCGGACGCCGCTGGG